>WBMZ01002005.1:0-115908 GCA_013400975.1 Atrichornis clamosus
TGTCTTTCAAACTAAGACACATGCTCTCTTCTAGTCACAGAGAGCAGAGAAGTCTTCTATATAATATCTGTTCATTTAATTCTGACTGTGATGTCCTGCTCTACTCTCAAAATACCCAATTCTCACAAATCTGTGTCCCACCAGGAGTACTCTTCTTCATCTTTCTGACAATAAGAAAGTCGGGGGGGGGAGGGGGGGGTGAAATAAGGAGAAAAAGGAGGCCAGTATAGTGCACCTCTACTGAAAGCAAAGCTTTCATTAAACTCACTGAAAGACTTGTCTGAGGTGGAACTGAAGTGACACAGAAAATGGACTTTTAAGCTCACCTTCAAATAGCTGGATGAGGCTTCCCTGACTCAGCAAGAGTATATTTAAATTTGTATGATTCCCTTTATTCAGTGCAGCACTTGAGATATAGGAAAGAGCAAGGGCATATAATGAGTGTATTACTTTTGTTCCCTCTTTCCTTAATTTTATCTTCTCAGATATACTCAAAATTTTCTTTACAGACACACAGAACTCCCACTAGCTTACTATCCCTAAGCATTTTATTTTGAAAATATAAATAAGAATATATTTCAGCTTTCTCACTACATTTGCCATTTCAGGCACTATACTGGATTTCTGAAGCTGTTATGATTGAGTAATTCTGCCTAATGCTGTCACAAGACACCCAGGGTAATATACATGTGCCATTAATATTACTTCCTGGAGGACAGGTATCATGAGCATACCAGCATTACACAAGAGAGGAGACAAGCAGCAGACTCCGAACAGGAAAAGGATCTCCATGGAAGTGTTGTTATCTTCCCACAGATGCAGAAAACATCACATTCAGCTCCTGCCACAATTACAACTAACAGGAACCTTTATATTGGCAGGATTTTACCATTTCAATTCAACTGTGTAGAGCTGTATGATTAAACCAGTTTCTCACATGGAAAAGACTATGTTGCTAGTGGCTGACTGAGTCAGACAAATGGTGTTGCATGTCTGAATCCAAACACAATTACATTTTGTTTCATAATTATGGTGAGTGCAGAATACCCTAAGTAGGAGGAGAGTCACCAGACAGAGGCAAGCTTGAATTCATGTCAAGAAAAATCTATTTTCATCTTTCTTACAGATAAAGCAGAGAAGCCAGCAAGATTAGGTAAGAAGATAAAAAAGGAAGTATGTGGGAGCAGAACTCTACAGTATTTTCCAACTTCTTCACAGATCTTTGTTTCATATTTCGTCTGTCGGCAAAAAAATGTTGTTTAAGAAGTCACTTTCAACATATTTTCTGACTCTTTGTTTCACTGCTACTTGGGAAGAAAATACTGCAGTTCTGCACTTGTCACACAAGAATATATGAAACGGCTCTGTGATGTCTGTGGCACTCAGGTAACACAGAGACTGTGAGTGAGTGCTGTGTGGAGAGGCAGGCATCAGCTGAGCGAAATGGTGGGAACTAATCACTCTTTGAACATGGCTGTAGGCAGCTGGACCATACCTCCTACTAAGGGCTGCTTGGCAGGTGACCTACACAGTCTCAGTGAGCTCTGAACCATCCAATCCTGTCTAGACCAGCTGCACACATGATCTACAGATGTGATAGTGAGGCCCTGCTCCTATACCAGAAAGGCAATCCAAATCATCCCATTTCCTCCATCAGAAGTTCAGAAGGGATTTTGAGAAGTTTTCTGCAGTATTTGTTAAGTGCTGAATTCCCCCTATGATGTTCAAGACTTTGTAAAAATACCAGGTAGGTAAGGAAATAAAGGTCTTTGTTCCTGGTATCACAAGCTGAAGATTTTTGCAAATTACCAGCTGTTATCGTAACAGAAATGAAGCAATCAAAGCAAAAGAAAAAGAAATTCCCAAGCAACTTTTAAAAAAAAGAATGGTAAAAGCTTTGTGCTAACAGAACAGAAAAGTAAGCAGTAAGAAGTTAATTCTCTCATTTGTGTGACTGCTCAGTGAAAATATCTGAAAGATCACGCAGGCACGCTGCTAATCACATGTGGAAGGTGCCAAGACAGGAGCAGAGTCTTGCCATAACAACACCATATTCTGCCAATTGCCTAGAAGCAGCAGAAGGATTCTATTCTAAATCCCTTTCCTTGACATAAATTAAATCTGGAGTTATTAAGATGACTAATGCAAATTTACACAATTCCATGGGGAATTTTGATGCCAGTCCTGCTCCTAGTTGGGATCAAAAGCCTACTGACATGCTGACCAGAAGAGAAGACATCTGTAGTATTTCAATACACATTTCTCATTAAAACATTAAGAACAGCAAATAAATGTAGCTGAACATAACAAATATGTTCCCCTCTCTTTTTCCATCTCCTGCAAATAGATAGCAGTGTATGCTGTAAATATTATTCAAGAAGTGGAAAGTCAAGGCAGGCAAGTGTTTATAGGTCTGCGTGGAGAGAACTGGCACTAGAAATGGGTGGATGCCTCCAGATCTCCAAATATCTAACAGGACTGCATATACTTAAGAGTGGAGTCAGGTCTCACACTGAGTACACTTCAGTTCCCATTATCTGTGACAGGAAATAAAATTGCTTTTAGTATTCAACAGCCACAGTGTATATTGTAGCACTGAAATAAAATCACCATGTTTCGTGCAAATCTTACTTCTTGGGGTAACAGTAATCCACGCTGATCTCAGCAGAAAGTGAAAAATCTAGCAGAAAAATACAAAACCTAATGGCAACCTCTAGCTTGGAGTTCTGATTAACAATGAGGGAATATTCAAATGAATGCCGGTAACATTAGGAATGAAACCTAATAATAAAGCAGGATGCAACACCATATGAATTATATTCCCTGTTGTAACATATCATCACTGGGACACAGGATGTCTAAACTTCCAGTGCTTTCAGCTCTTCTGAAAATGGTGACACAGCCACAAATTAAGGGAACTGTTGATAGATGGGGAATGCAATTGAGGCATTTCTCACATGCACATGTACAATCTCAGTCATGAGAAAAATCTGTCTCTTAGAAAATCAAAATCTCACTCCTGGCTATGACAAGATCTAATGGGAGAAGAGGGAGGGAAGATGTTTTGGAAGTTGTTCAACATTTACTCAGTGTCTGAAGACAGAAAAATAGGGGAAAAAAGATGGCGAAGAAGAAAAGTGAAAAAGGCTTCCTTTTAGAGAAAGAAATACCTAATGACATGATACAGTGTAAAAGCAAGATGAAGCAGACTTGTAGCTATTGTATGCCTGGATTAATTATAAAACAGGTAGCCTGCAACTGCAAAAATTTCAGAATTTCCTTCTAGTAGCTCTAGGGCCTGACTTGTCAGAGGCATATGTTGATGTAACTAACACTCAAAACTAATGTATATTAGCAGCACTCATATTTGTGTCAAATCCCTTTACATTTCATGCTCTTTTTCCTTTGTCATGAAGAAATCACTGCAAATTGCACTTGACAAAATCTTGCAGATAAATTGCAGTAAGTAGGTGATGACTCTGTTCTTCACTACTCAAAAAACACACAAGAAATTTTCTTGCTACTACTCACTAATATTATCCCAATTTCTATTGCATTAGTCTCCAGAATAGAATAAGAAAAGTGGCTCATAGGCCGGTATTTCTTGATTAGACTTTTGCCACCACTTTATGCAAATTTATCTAGTGCTATGTGATAAAAGGCAGAAAAAAAATTACCTTTTGGGAAAACAATAAATATACATGAAAGAATAATTTCATTTAGCAGAAAGCTAATCCCTTCTCTTAAGTTTGAAGTATCTGTTAACTTCTTGTCCTTTAAAGGCAAATCTAAGACAACTCCACAGAAATACAACTTGTAAAGTCTTACCACCTTATCAAATTTGCCAAAAAAATGGCCAATGGACTTTCACTGGAGCAATATGAATAACTCCAATGTACCACACTTTATGAGAGCATGCCCTTCTCCTAGTGCTGGTGCTGACACTTTTCTGACCCCGCAATAACACCCCAAGCAAGACAGTTGTCTATCCAGAACAGCTAACTAAATCAGCTTACCCTTGACTCGGCAGAGCCCTGTGTTGGCCAGGGACAGCACGGGTCATCAGCTGCCAGGGTGGCATGGACAGCAGGACCTCAGCAACCTATGCTTAGGTCAGTGCTTCCATGGCAGAGTTCATGCCCAAGTGGTTAGGTAGTAATCCTGACCAGCCAGGACAGAGCAAATTTCACCCAGGGGAAATAAATTTTTTTCATAAAAGAGGTAATTCCTGCTAACAACCAAATGCTGTTATGAGGAGTTACTCAGTGAATGGGAAAAAAAGAAAAATACCTACTTTACAGCTTACTTCATTGTGAATAAAATAAAGGCAAAGGAGAAAATACAGGATTGCTTCAACTCAGAAAAAGGTTAACTGCATTTCATTTCTCCATGCAAGGATCCACAGCAATAGTGGCAGGCAATGAAGCTAAAACAAGGTCAAACAAGCGGGGTAAAGCAATGTGCTACTGACTGTAGCCAGTCATACCCAGATTGTTCATTTCTAACCTAGCAAATTACTACGGCATAACTGAAAGAACTGTCAGCTTGTGGCTTTTAGAGAATGTCATGACTGCTCTTAATACTGTACCTCAGGTAATTTAGTTGTCAGGATGTGACAAGAGTATTCAGAAAGCCTATAGTATCATACTGCAAAAATGTAGTATAAGATTTATCAAGATAATTGTGTTGCCTGAAAATATCTACTGTTCCTGATGGTAATCAGTAGTTTCTCGTGGAAAGGGATTTCTCTTATAGATCTCAAGCCTCCTCCCACCACAGATGCATATGAGTCAGTGGGCTAAGGAGTACAGTACTCATTTCAAAGGAGCACTCTGACTGCTCTGCCAACAGCCATACTAATATGGACAGACTTTCAAAATTACGCCCTGCAACCGCTGTTAGCAGCAAAGGCGACGGCCTCCAAAGGCAGGACAGATGAGCAGCACGAGCAGCAACGTCTGGTGGAAATGGAAGAATTAATCTCTCTGGAATTCAGAAAGTGCCAGTCATCTGAATATATGTCTAGAAACAAAACATCAGCCTCAAACATCAGCCACAAACACAGTTCATACCATGACTGTCTGCTGCAAAGCCAGACACCTCATGCATTAGGTCTAGCAGACAGTTTGGTCAGGAAGGCAAAGGACCACAGAGCCATATAAGGGAACTCAAACTGACTCAAACATTCTAATGCTGTTATTTAACTTCCATATTCAAATGAAATCATTATTTGCTAACCCCAATAGCCATCTGTCATTGATGGAGCTCTCTCTCTATATCTGTAACACCCCATGAAATATTCTTCTAATCTGACAGCTGCAAATACTGAGGTCCCTGAGTGAAGAGTATAGCTGTACTTTCACCTTAATTCTGCTGAGAATTGCAGTTTCAACAAAACCCCACATGGGATTTTGCTGTCTTTACAGCTTTGGTCTCAGCAAGGCTAAGGCCTTGATGAGGAGAAAAACAGAATCAGTCTCCCACATCAGCAGCAGACTGATGCTTCCCATCCAGGCTGCAGCACTGGTACAGGAGGAGAAAAGGTTTGTCCTTTTTCTGGATACAAACAGACAAGTAGAAGGGCAGTCAATTCTCGCTCACGCACCAACACATCACCGATGCTGAACTACCAGTGCTGAACTAGTAAGTGCTATTTAATTTGTTCGCTTATTAAAGTTGCAGTCATATCAATACCTGCATGGTGCACATCCACACCAGAAATAATGCCCAGTATACTTTTATATGTTCTAGCCCTTTTAACATCTGCTTCTTCAGTTTTCTGAAGTAATACAGACTACCAGAAGACACGCTGGTCTTGTATTCAGATATCTTAACTCCAGACCAAGGAGAACCCTATTAGTTCTATTTGCAGTTGATTGCATCTTGGTTTCCAGTATCACTTCATGTCTTTGTGAGTCCCCTGGAAATGAATAAGAGCCCTCTTCCCACAGCAGTGGTAGATCGTACTAGCACTTTCCTATTTCTTTTCTCTGCTGACTACTTCAGCCCAATCTATAGAGTTTCCTTCAGCAAGGACAATATTTGGGTCTTTTCTGCTACATATGTTTTTCCTCAGAAAACTAACCTGGGAACAGGAAAACTCAGGACACTTGGGTTAAACATTCATTATTTTCTCTGTTCCTGTTCTCTAAAATGTTTTCTCACTGCTCACTATAGGGTTTGCTGTGGAACAAACTTGAATGCAGCACAAAGCAGAGACACCAAACCTCATATCTTTCTCTAGAATCATTTGAGTTCTAGAAGAGCAAGTTTCTTTTCTTTACTTTTTTTAAAGATTTGTTTTTTGCTATAGGCAGGTGGGGAAGAGTTCACTCTCATCACTCACACAGGGGCAGTATTGCTGCTGTGTCCTTCTTATTTCTGTGTTTTTTCATTGCATAATTCTGCACCATGCTCTCTACACTGAAATCTTTTCTCCACACTACCCACTGGACTAATGTAATTTTCATGATCTACTTAATAGCTTTATGTATGGATAATCTTAATAAGAACTAGTGAGAAAATAAAAATATATTTATCAGGTCCTCAGGAAACGTTAGTACACAGGAACCACATCTGCTAATTCAGCTTTTTCTTGTTTCAGGAGCAAGAAAAATATGACAATGTGGACTAAAGGGAAAAGGGTTACATTTGCATGTCAGCACAATCAGAACAGGCAGTCCCAGCAAAATCAAAATTTGTCTCGTGAATTGTTTCCTATAGTAGTTCCAGACAGAGGTTTGTGTCCTAAGAGCTGGTAACCCGGAACCAAGCCTGTCACCGAAACCGGCTGTGAGAACCATTCATGGGTGCTGAATCTAATCAAACCAGAGCAAAGCAAATGCCTGAGCTTCACTTAAACCAGAATAATTTCCTCTTGCATTGCCAGTTCACAATGGATGGGTCACTGGGTGCTCTTGCTAAGTGCTAGGACAGTTACAGGGAGCAGAGGTGTGGTTACTGACACCCCACGGAAAATAGCAATGACTCCTCTTACTCACAGCTCTGCAAAAATGGAGCAACCACACCAGGAAGATGGACAGACAGGTCTGCTACCTCCAGCTACATGCCACCTCAGCCTGTTCTCCTTCCCAAGTGACTCGCACCAAAAGTGTTTGCTTTTCCTCAGTAACTTGTAGCTCAGAGGAGCTCTCAGCTGGGCATAAATGTCATTTATGAAGTATGAAAGAGTGACTTGGACCTGAAAAGTGTGGAATTTTAGCTTAGCCCCAGATGAAAACAAAGACTGGAATTCAGTTTCTCCTCATGCCTGAGACAGATCTGCTGGCCCTGGGCAAGTCACAGTGTAACTTTACCCACATGAGTCTCAACACAGATACAGTCTCAACACACAACAACATCCTTGTGCAGTACTGTTCTTTGAAAATAAATCCTCACTTATTTATTAGGGGAGAAAAAAGGAGGCAAATAACCATCAGGGGAACTTAGTGGAATTAGAAATGGGTAATAGCTAAGAGGGAAATTTAGGGTAAACCTCTTCTGTGTTACATGCGCACGTGTACAGCCAGTTCTGACATGTCAAGAGTGTTTTTGTTTGGTTTTGTGAGTAAACAACCAGGGGCATGCCTGAAAGAAGGTAATCTGCCTGTTTCAACTGTAAAATGGTGCTGAGGACTCTCCTGTTCTCTATTTTTGTTTGTCCACTGAGCTTAGAAGCCATACAAGCAGAATGAGCTCAGCTCAAACTTTTTATCAGAGAGCTCTGCTCAGTCTTGTCTGTGACACCAACTCGTAGCTATGGCTTAAGTCTGCTGACTGGCAATAAGACCATCTTAGCCAAGAGTGAAGTATATCCAGTATCCATGCCATGACAGACTATTAAGAAATTATTTCCTGTATCTGTTCTGAGATCAAAAAGAAAAGACCTCTTCTTACCCAAAAATATATTTATTTCTTGAATACTGATTCAACCCAGGAGCTGAGTAAAATGAGAGAACACAGTGTGTAGATAGAAGCCTCTTTAGTGTGGAATTTTTGCCTCTGGTCATATCTTTCAGTGCATTTCTCCCCAGTGCAAAGTCTTTGCCAGTGCATCTCACATCCAGATACATCTGGAAACCTTTACAGTGTTCAAATTTTACGTTATCATCTAAGCCACATTTAGTTGATATTTCAAAAGGCTGTTCACTATCAAGAATCAAAAAGACTTCACCATAACAAAATTTCAGCATTCAGGTCACTATGCAGAGCTGACGCTTTGCTACGAAACATATAAAAAAAACCCCAGTAAAATACCTAAATTACCATTTGCAGATGTCTGAATCAGCTTATTCCTTACCAAAGCTTACATGCTGAATGTAATTATTTATTTTCATTCTTTAAACTCTACCTGGCCTATTGTCATGCTTGCCTGAAAATACACACAATTAATGATACTTTTAATTTCTTTGGTATCGAGGTATAAGAATGTTATTATTCAATGCATTGAAGATCTAGTTAATTGATTTAATGAACATTTTTTTCCCACAAATTTGTTCTACTTCCAGCACGCCAGAGTATCAGTGCAGAATCATCAAAGTAAATTACACTAACTTTTGCTCTATCAGGATCTTTGTTCTGTATTGAATCACACACTCTGGATAATGAACAGTCTCCTTTCCTTATGAACAGTGTTTTAAAATTAAGCAACTTACTAAAAGCCTATATTTTGCCTTTTTCAAATATCTATTTGCATTTCTAGGGTTATTCAGCAAGAAAATGATTTTTCAATATAATGTGTCTGGTCCTTGGCAGTTGAAGAGAGGAGTGAGTACAAACACAGTTTAAGAATTGATAGCATGCTTTATTTAGCAAGCCCCATAATTTACATAGTAAACTAAAAAAGTAATCTTTTCTTCCAATTTTGTGAGCTTCTAAAGGACAAAGTCTCTCTATTTCTGTTTGTTCAGGAATGACATCCAAAGGTGAGTTTCAGGCACTGTAACCAGGTAAAGGTCAAGATGCTTAGCTATCTACACATAAAACTGAAAAAAGTCACCTTTGCATACACTCCCTCCAGTACAATGAATCCCATGTATTTTATAATGCACACTGTATCATTTTCAGAAGAAATCCACTGATGATGACACACAGAGTTCAATCAGTAACCAAAAAATCCTGTGCCTGACAGGTGATAAGTGTTTAACATAGATGTGACCAGCATCAATGAAATAGCAAATTCCTTGCAGCAGGCCTTTGGAAAGTAGTAATGGTACAAATTTCATGTAAACAAATACAAGCCCTTCTATGACACCTTGCTATGCCTAACAAAATGAGCTGGTGCTGCTTGCAGGTACCCGCACTGGAACAGCAGTACAGCAGGTAAGGCTGCCCAGAGGAGACCAAGGGCTCCCTCAGCTCCTTTCCTGCTATGAGACATGGACGGATCTGGCTACCACTGCTGCTGTTGTTTGGTGTCCTCAGCCGGCTTCTCTGTCTTACCTTCTGTCACTAAAATTCAGTTCACATTGGCAGCAGCCAGAGGCTGGTGTGTTGTTCCTTCTGAGCTGGGCACTCCTGTAGTAACAACTATTTCCTGGATAGAATGTCTTCCTCTTGGAGCTAACTGGTAATGGAGAACAGATCTCACTGGATTCTCAGTCAGCTGAGACCACGGTCCCATGCCCTGATTCATATTCCAAACTTCTGGGGCTGAAAGTCATTGCTCAAAAATGTAGATATAGAACTCCCATGGACTGAGGTGACAAACTGCCCTCTACTTTGATCCCGGAAACTTTTAGTTTAAATAAAGGTGGTTCTTACTGGTAAATGTCTGCAGCATGTCCTGTGTTGGTGGGATTATTCTGGACAGAGCACTTGAACAAAGCACACTCCTGCAGCCACTGTGTAAATGACTCAACCTGGCCTGAAGGAGTAACTTAAGAAAGACCACAACCAGGTTCAATAAACAAAAAGTTAAACTTTTTGTTCATTTTGTTCATCAAATTAACTGCACTAACTAAACTAACATAACTAAATAAATCATGATTTTGCTAAAGACTTGCTGAGATTTTCACCTATAGCTGAAAAACCTAACTATAGACTGGTTTAATGGAAGTGAAAAGGTACTATCTTTGACAGAGGTGTGGTGTCTAATGAAAATAGCTCAGTCAGAACACTCTCTATACTGAGAAGCTCAGCCTCATATTTTTCTCATTTTTCTTTTATATCCACCTAGTTACTTTAAAGTTAAATTTTATATTATGATGAACATGCAACTTCTCCACTAATATGTAATCAGTTTTTAGTATATATGAGTAAAGTGTAGAAAAATATACAGAGCTGGAAGTAAACAGAGTATCTTATCTATAACAAGGAGCAAGGAGTAACACTTTGAAATAAATCTTTAGAAGAGATGCCCCGATAACGAAAGTTCACATTTTCAAGGCCCAGTTAAATTTCCAGCTGTCATCAACCTCATCCCATATCTCAGTTGGAAACAGAAATAAACAGTGAAAATAATTCTACAATATTTTAATTTCTTGTAAGGAAGTTATGAAATATAAGATATAAATATAATTATTTTATTGTATATTTTTTTCTTCCATTTGCAGAGTATTTTTCAGTTGCTTTTACGTTTAAAACTTTCATCCTTCAAGTGAACACTGCCATCACCAGAAACTTGAATAGTAAACCTATTAAATTGGCAAAACCAAGTGAGCAGTGGGACTGGATATTTGGCTTCGTAAAGCTGATTATCTAAAGATTTTTTCATGCTTTGTACTGGAAAGAGCTTCACTTAGATATGAAGGTAGACTGATGTTCTTGTAAAATCCAGATCACATGCAAAGAAAAATGGAGAAAGCCTTATACACGTTTCTTTCCATTTTATAGCAATTGTAATCTATTTTAAAATGCACTGAAAAACACTGGGAGGCCCCGTGATCTTTTGGTTCTGTCAAACTGTCTGTCTCAGCCTCAGACCTAGCCACAGTGTCTGCTGTTTGAAGCCTTTGAAGTATCTACAGATTGGACTTACACTGCCCTCAGCCACTCGAGGGAGGAACCAGTGGTTTGAAGCAGAAAAAAATCCTCTACTTGCAGCCAAGTTTTGACTTATCTGTCAGCTTTGGTCCAATCCAAAGTTACTTCAAAAGGCTTCAAAGTGCAGACACAGTGGCTGGGACTGAAGTTGACTTTGGAGATTTTAGGATCCAGGGCTCAATAATATTTTCCAAAATTAAATTGTAAATGGATTAAAATGAAGTTATATAATTAAATATATATTCCAACTCCTTTTCTATTCCTTTGCAATGTACTGATAAATATACTCTAGAAGAGGTAGACATTTGACAACCAAAAATTGTTTAATTGCGGTTCAGTTTAATTTAATAACCTCTGTTCTATCTGTGAAACAACATGAAAGGTTATTAAAAGGTAACTGTCTGTTTCAGGTACTGATAAAGCTGGCCTTGCACCCCACTGCTGAGCTCAAGGTGAGTCACTGCTTTCTCATATTGTTACACACAGATCCTTGATGTATTTAAAACCTACATTCAGATTTATTAATACTTTGGCTCACTACTCCTCTAATTTCTCAGGCTTTTTTCACTACAAAATATACAGCAGTGTTTTAAAGCAATACTTCATCAAAATATACTAATTTGTATTTATTAAGTCTAATAAATGTTGAATTCCGAGGTCTCCCTACTAAACAGTGTCATTCCTAAGGATAAACTTTTTACCAGAAGTTCTTTTGCGATATAAGAACAAGCATGACAAGAGGGTGTTTTGGGGAAGGCCGCTTTGGATGCCCATTGAATCTCCATTCTGCCTGGTCAACACCAAGAATGTGAACTCTAGTTGTCATACCCGAACAAGATACTGTAGTCCATTATGTCAATGGAGAAAATTCACTCTTGTCTTCCTTTTTAAAGTTTCTCCTAGAATAATAGAATTGTTTACGTTGGAAAAAAAAATTGTTTACTTCAGGAATGATCGTGTCCTTCACACCACCAAGTCGTTCTACATTAAGCAAATAAATATTTCCTTGTCCAGAAAAAGAGAAGCTGATTCTGCATTAAAATATCACTGCAATATGGGGAAAGGTCAGGTAGTATTTCTCTGTTACTGTGACCATACGCTTTTTGTGCAAGGTGAAACTAGTTTAGAAAGAGAGGTGAAAAATTCAGTCTGGGATATGGCAAAACCTGTTGATTAGTCAGTCTTCTGAAAGGCAGGAGCAAGTAGATATTTCTACTTTCTAGGTAGGTGGATTCATGGGAAAGAAAAGGAGCTCTCCATTTGTGTCCAATGTTTTTGTGACCTCTCAGAGACTGACTACCCTGTAGACTGGCAAAGAGATGCTCACAATAGCTTTTAGCTCTGTCATTTAGCACAGAAGCTGTCTAGCTGTGGAAAAACATGAAAGTGTGTGCTGGCCTCTCTGCTTTTTAGTGTCTGTAGGTTTGGTTGTGTGTGTGTCAGATGCTGCTGGCAGCCGCTCTGTGGGTTTTGCCCACTTTGGTTGCAGTAAAGAGAAACAGTAAAATCTGTTCCAGACTACTTTTGTTACAGTGAGGTGGTAGAACCTGGATGATTCTTGCAGACCTTGTTGAAAAGCTGAAAATGTTTTCTCTTAAGTACACAAGCGTTTTTCTCAGTTCCCATCAAAAAGGCTTTTGTCATAAGCACAGAAATGATTCAAAGTAGTGTCAGTTTTTATTATCCTACTTCAGAAAAATCTGGTAAAGAAGGGAAACAGTAAAAGGATGGCCTTCTTTGTGCTGACATGCACCTCATCAGGCGAGGAGGACTGTCATATAAAATGATCCAGTGAGTTAAATTCAAATGTTAAAGTCTGAATCTGTAACATAATGGACATATAAAAGACACATAATGCATTTCAAAAGACCTAGGGAAGCATATGCATACAGTGCAAAAGGAAGAGTTTATTTACCTAGAACATGCTGGGAAACCTGACTGATGAGCATCAATCAATCTAATGCTTGGTATCAACATTTGTGTTTAAATGGATTAATGCAACTGTCTAATTAGATGAAGCACTGTAGAATTCCCTTCAGATGCACAACTGTTACTTAGGCAGAATACTTAATTTTCCACACACAGTTACCGCCTGCTACACCAAATATTTCCACTGATACATGGCCATGCTCGCTACAACAAGGAAATTTAATGGAAGAGCTTAGGACAGGAAGTAAATACCTCACAGAACTGAGAACTAATATGGGTAAGCAGAAAATAGTCACCTGGCTCATACCTCATACCTGGCTAACTCACCAACCAAATGAGTGAAAACAGTTCAGATTTTGTTAAAGTCCTGTTGTGATCTCTTTCTTGTGCCTTTTTCTTTTCATCCTGCAGGTATGAATCTTCAACATTTTATTAAAGCAGTCAATACACCAACTGGCTGAGCAATTTCCATATTGCACTGAGTCTGGCTGGGATGGAGCTGACTTTCTTCACAGCAGCTTGCATGGTCCTGTGCTCTGCATTTGTGGATAAAGCAGTGTTGATAAGACACCAGCGTTTTTGCTGTGGCTGAGGAATGCCTGCACAGCATCAAGGATTCCCCTCCAAACACCTGCACCCCCAAAGGCAAATAAACTGGCTGAGGGTCAAAGGTGGGGAGGGAACACGACTGGAAGAGCTGACCCAAACTGACCAAAGGGAGATCCTGAGTTTCTTCTCTGCTTTTGAGATGGAAAAAATAGCAGTTAAAAAAAGAAAAAAATATCTTACATATTACTAAATGAAATCTTTTTGTCCAGACAAATGCTCAGAAGTTTTAAAGGCTCAGGCTGAAGAAAGAGTCACTCTTTCCCACTACTTTCTGAAGGCAAATATATAGGGGCTATCCCTCTAAAAGAGATTAGTCATCTTTCTTAACAATTTTGCTACCCAAGGGCCAAGAACAAAGAAACTTTGTCTGAGTACTTTTATTATATTGGTAAAAAATGTAAGTGTGGAGACAAATGAAAAAAACAAAGATGCACTTTGGTAAAGTTAGAAACACTGAAACGAAAAAAAAATCCTGAACAATACACAATGATCTAAATTTCTAGAAGTCTTTTCAGCTAAAAATCAGGAATATCTGTTTTAAAATACAGTCATTAAATTAATTTTTAAAACTCTTTTAATCAGAAAAAGACTTGTGTTAAATTTTGTATTCACATTTAAAAAGTAAAGAATGGAGAAATGCAAATATTCAGTGACTGAGTCCTCTTTCAGCAACTAACACAGGGAAAGTTTCAGTGAAAACTGAAAGGCGCTTTTGTGAGGCATTTTTGGCATTTTTGTAGGCATTTTCGGAGGCAAAGGAAAGAGGTGCTACTTTCCCTTTTGTACCTCTCTCCCACCAAAAGAAATATCTTCTCTGAGGTACAGAACAGATTATCTAAATTGCTCTTTTTGAGACAGATGAGGCTATTTCAAAAAAAAACCAGTAAGTATTACCTCTCAGTTTTCTGGATTTGAAACCAAAATTATTTCCAAACAGCACATTACTCTCATTGGAATGAAAAGTTTAACCAAGATACAGAAATACACAAATGAAAGAGAAATAACATGATCCGATACTATTCTGTACCAGATTTCAACTTGTTAGTAGTTATAATTTAGCTTTAAATAACAAAAGGAGAAGATAAGCCTGTATTCCTCAATACTCAGCAGCTCATTACCCTAGCGCTACATCCATCTGTTTTTAAAATGTGTTGCAAAGTACCTACACAAGAATTAAATGGAAAAGGAATAGAAAAAAAAAATTTAAAAAGGAAAAGGAATGTATTCAGGGCTCAAGGGTCATTTATGCACGCCTCAACTTGTTCCAGGCTCTGAATCAAAGTACAACATTTTGTAGGATAGCAAGGAGTAAGTTATTTTATCTGAACAATCAATTTAAAAGTTTCAGATCCTCCAACTTGTAATCACTTCTAGTTATTTTTAGTTAGCGTGTCCTATGATTTTTAATGCTGACTATTGTTTCTTACAGGTAAAGCATACCAAAGAATAGGCAGAAACACCCTTTGCTCCACAGCTGATAAAAGTCAGAGTATGTTCTAATTAAGAAGTTAACTTAAAATGACTCATTATACAATCCACAGTATTCATAAATGATGGGATCAAATGTGGATAAGGTTTTCAGAGCAAAATGTATGTAGATAATTTAGCCCTACAGGAGATTACTAGAGCCAAGAATTCTATGATTTACCAAACGGATTTGCACGCTTTACAGTATGGTTAGAACTCTTCTTACTAATTTTTGGAAATGCAGTATGATCTTTCTTATAATCACTTCATGATTTTCATTAGCTTTTATTTACTACCAGGATAATGCTTCTTTGTTGGAAATCCTTCTAGTTAATGATCCCTTTAAGATAACATGCTTTAAATTTCAGCTGTGTTTTGTTGAAGTCCAAGGGAGAATAAAATTACAGGGTGAAACAAGGACATGGCACAGAAGCATTGAAAAGTTCTTTTTCCCATGTAAAAAATTCAGATGGGACTTGAGGAGGAAGATCATTTTATTTTACTTTCAGCAGGTTGCTCAAATTCAGTTAAATCCAAAGTGAAGAAACCAAGAATTGTTTTCATAGTATAGCCACTATTCATTTATAGGGAACAAGGTGTAAAAATAACAAATTAAAATCAGGCTGATCCGGAATACTGCAATTCGCAGAGTTTAATTTGATGTGAAATTTAACAAGAGTCTATCTGTGCTTAGAAGTAAAAGTGAAATTTTGGGGACTTTTGTATAAGAAAAAAAATTCAATGCAGTTATTAACACAAGTATGCTTTTCAACACCATGCTACAAAGTCCATAAGGAGAGGAATTTCTGCTGGTGAGAATACCACCTTTCTTTATCTCATATTATCTTGAAAAATTCTATTTGACCTTGGAGACCTTTTTGGAGAGAAAAGAATTCCTTAAGATTTTTGGCAGAAGACAGGTCAGAAGATAGAAATAAAGAAGCATCTGAAAAAACTATTCCTAACAACACTGAAGTAAGTGTACTGTTTGAGAGATGATAGTGCAATAAGTTGGGAAGTAAGGGGGAGAACATTTGAAGGAGTTCATGACCACTGCAATTAACAAGTATGTGTGTTTTCACAAGCCTAAACCAGTGCTTTGTGGTAGCAAGCTAAATGATGAAATGATGAAAAACACAAGCTATTGCAAGCCTTTTAAAATATTTAAAATTACACTTTTATATTTTTATAGGAATTTATACAGATCATTTTAGGCTTCAGTCTCAGAAAAGAAGATTGAAAACAGAAGTTCTGTTAACAGTTATGTCTGACCCAAAGGTGTCTTTCAATTTACTGCATCAGTATTTCTCTTCCTGATGTACTTTGGATTGTCAGTTCCCCAAGGCAAGGATTGTCTTTGATTTCTAAGCACATAAACAGCACAGAGCAGTTTCAGGCTCAGCTGAAGAGTTTAGGGTTATGCTGTGTCTTCACAGGTGTGTGTGTAACCAAAAACTTATTTCAGTTTCTAGTAAGTCTCAATAGTTTCACAAAAGTGCAAGTCCTCCTAATTTCCAGTAGTTGTTGGCCATTTTGTTGGTACACTCCCAAATCTTTGTTAGGAATTTCAAAGAGACAAACCACCAGCTTCCTTTTCTAATTCTCCATGAAAACATACATAGTCTAACAACTGCCCCTCTTTCTCCAAAAATTCAAATGCTATCTGCAGCTGGATATAAATCTCAAAAACTCTACATTGTCTGGAGGAAAAGTTGGCAAGGCAAAAGACCAGTCTCAGGTAAATGTTACAGAATTGTGGCTAAGCATTAGCAGGCATGTCAAATTCAAATCATATAGACTATGCTGAATGTCTGGAAATTGTTTCAGGTAGTATCTGTGTTCAAGTAATCCTTGTTTAAAAATGCGAAGTAAACAACACACTAAGTATTTTCTAATCATAAGCAGATAAAAAAGATTGGCAGTGCTGTGAAACCAGTATCATGTTATTGCTTTTGCACTTTTGCCCCCTTCCTCTCAGACTTTATTCAGGTTTGGATGTTTAGTGAGTTGAATCTAGTAGCACAGGCAAGAAAACTTCCTTTTCCCTGAATCTCCAGGAAGGGTCAGGGTGGTGGAAGGGAAAGGAGCTATATACAGAAATTTCAAAGCTTTTATAAAAAATAATCAGAAGAATCCTATTCCATTAATTCTCTTTCAAACATGAGAAAGCTTTCTCATTCTGATGAGTAATGCAGCAAGGCAAGGTGTAATGCAGAGAAAGGAGTATTTTTCAGCCACATAGGTAAGGTGGTGTTAGGTCATAGGTTGGACTTGATGCTCTCAAAGGTCTTTTCCACCCTAGTTAATTCTGTGATTCTGTGGCTTCTACCCAAGTATTGCATCATACACAAGTCTAATGCCAAATCTTATTACCAAAGGGTTAGGGGCCTGAATTCAGTTAAAAGATTTTTTACTGATCTTGCTACTAATTGTAGTGCTATTACCATTATTGAACAAGCCAAATCAAGAGGGCAATAGAGAAAACATAGAAGTAGTTATCTGTGGTTGAAAGCGAGAAGAAAACATGCCATCCAGAACCTCAGGTAGCTCTCACTTAGTCTTCAAGGATCTTGGCACAGAGGGCTCACTGCAGAGGCACACTTAGCTCGTGGAATGAAGCACACCTTTCTCAAACGCCCAGAAATGGGACATGGTTTGAAATTCCGAAGAGAAACACATGCAGAAGAAAAAGTGAAGAAGTTTTTCATGAATAACCAGCAGCTATGCTAGTTACAAACGACACAGGGGGCAAATGATATTGCTTGTATATAATGCTCTCTAACCCCATAAATTCGCCACCAGCCTAATCACCCACTGTTATGCCACCCGGGAGGTTTTCAGGCAAACCACATTAAAAATCGTTGTCTGTCTCTGAATTACTTGATATGCAGAGAACACAATTTTACTCAGAGTAACCAGAGGGATGCATTTAATAGCTGTACTAATATATGCAATACTCTTTAACTTATATCAGTTTAGGGGAAAAAAAATTGAAAAAAAAAGTTAGTTTTGTTTCACACAGCACATAAAAAATCCTCAAAGAAGTTTCAGGCTTCTTGATCTAGTATGCATTAGAGTTGAGCTCAGCCCTGGTATCGAGTTCAGCATTCAGGGAAAAATAATTTAGATACTAGAATCAATTTCTACTCCCTTCCTTGAAATCTTTGAATACAATAATAATGCAAAGAAGCATCAGGGCTTGAATGCATCAAGACCTTCTGACATTTTTCAAACCCCAGTCATATTAATCGACTTCATTTTTTTTCAGTCCCAGAGATAGCAATTCTATGCACTGCTTCTTTAGCTATAAAGGTTAGAATCACTCCTGAGAACTAAATAATTAACCACACACAAGTATATTAGATTTGTATGAATGTATACACTTGGCCTTATAGGAAAGTCCAGTCTCACACACAGAAATTGAAAAGATCCACATCATCTGTAACAGGTTTAAAGTGCCTGGCAATAAAATATATAGGTAACTACATTATACAAAAATTATTTATCTCACACATTAAATATTTAGTACATGTCTCAAGAAGGAATTAAACTTGAAATTCAACTTATAATTTCACAGAAAGTCTATATTGCCTTTTTTTCTGCCAGCCACTCATTGTTTGGGGTTAGTAGTTTATTCATTTATTTATTGATAAACCCTTACACAAAACCATTCAAAATCTTTGTCTTGACTGTTTACTTGAAACAAAAAAATCAACACAGGCTCATGAGTATGCTCTATAGACCATATCACATGCACCTGAGGCAAAAATGCTTATTACAGAAATGTAAAGCATTTAAGTGTTTAAAGATACGTGGGCTGAGGTGGGACATAACTATGTGTGGGTAGTAGGAAAGTCAGTGAGCTCCACAAAAAGGAACTATCACATCCTAGGAGTTTCAGTCTCAGACCAAGTGCCACAATTGCTGCTTTATATTATAGGCTGTTGATTCATTATTTTTTCAGAAAGAATATTCCCCTCGTTAGCACAGGATAGGTGAAGGAAGCTTGAAAGCAGACACACCAAAAAAAGTCATAGGAAACTATCACTTGTAATGAACATGAACATATTTTAAAGCAGTACTTTTAATAAAACTTTATTTTATTTATTTTGCAATAAAATATTAAATGTGCTTCTCAAGCTATGACATATAAGTTCTTTCTCAAGAAATACTTTCTGTATTTTCTTGGGATCACAGCACTGGAAAATACTTTTGCAACATTAGATGACATCTAGAAATAGCATTTTCCCCATAAGCATCCTTATCATCATTCTTCAAATTCTAATTATTTCTCCATAGTTCTTTTGACTATTATATTTCTTCATTCTTAGAGTTTGATTTCAAACTGAGTCCTGCAGTATGTCATAATCTGTTTCAACATTTTCATTTTAAGCACTGCCATCAATTGGATATGTTAATCCCACATAAAACTTGCGATTTATTTACAGCTATATAGAATAAGAAAATATAAAGTACATCAACCTTGCAATGTTTCTGGGAGTACTACTGGCACACCATTTTATTTCCTCACCATGTAAGTTAATGCAGTAATCAAGACTCTTGCTAACTCATTAGATAATTGGGTTGGTCAACTGATGGTTCATCAGCTGTGTATTTCTGATATAAGCCTGTGATTATGAATGGATTACAGATAAAGCCTCCAACAACTCTTGCAAAAATGTTATGAACAAATATTCTGCACTGTGTAGAGGGGAACAAAGAAGATATGGCTGAAAACAAAGCCAGGAGAAGATAACCTATCCAAATAAAATCTATGTTCAAAGATACATCAAAATAAGAAAAGAGAAAGGAAAAGACAGTAATAATCTCTAAAGTTTTCAAAACTCACATTATGCACTGTACTGGGTCTGACCAAGAGAGAGCTCACCTTCCCTTAGCAGCCCTCACAGTGCTGTGCTTTGGTAGCTGGAAGGGTGCTGATAACACGCCAGTGTTTTGGCTACTGTTGAGCAGCGCTGTCCCTCGGACACTCCTTCCCCCATCAAGGGGCTGGGAGTGGGCAAGGTCCTGGGAGGGGACACAGCCAGGCCAGCTGACCCAAATCAGCCAAAGGGATATTCCACACCATGTGACGTCAACTCAGATATAAAAGTCCAGGGAAAGAGGAGGAAAGGGGGGCATTCGTTGCTCTGAAATGTTTGCCTTCCAGAGGAACCACTCCATGTGCTGAGGCCCTGCTTCCCGGGAAGTGTCTGAACATCGCTCACTGATGGGAAGTAGAGATTAACTTTTCCTTTTGCTTGTGCACACACAAATTCCCACTTGTTCTTTTTGCCTGAGTAAACTGCTTTTATCTCAACCTACGAGTTGTTTTCCATCTTATTCTCTTCCCTGCCCCACAGGGAAGGGGAGTGATAGAGCGCCGTAGTGGGCACCTGGCACCCAGCCAAGGCCAAACCACTACGTTCACTAAAAAGAGGAAGAAAACGTTGCCAAAAATTGTTAATGAACTTTTAGAAACTACAACTGAATTGTTGTAATGAATGAAGATACTTTGATTTCTCTTCAGAATGTTCCTGGAAGAAACAACATTTGCGGGGGAGGAGGGGGGATAAAAAGTAAAGAAAAAAGTGAAACACTTTCTACACTCAATCTGAGCTTTTATTAATTTCAGTCAGAATTCCATTTTTTTCTATATCATTGTTAAGTTCCACTGTAAGAGACATCTTGAAAGAATAGCTCCTGCAATTGCTCCATGATATCCATTTAAAATCAGGTATAAGAATTGCACCATGAGCCCAACAGTGTTGTTCAAACATTCCTTGAACTCTGTCAGACTGGTGCTGTAACTGCTTCCTTGCGGAGTCTGTCCCAGTGCCCAACAACCCTCCTTTCCTAATATCCAACCTAAGCCTCCACTGACACAGCTTCATGTTGTTCCACTTCCCCTCATGAGGAAGCTATAAGACTAATTCATCTGTTTCATCTCTGTATTTTTATTCCTAAGCAAAATCTTAAGTAATCAAAATTTACTTATACACCAACAATGTACATCAGTGGCACCAACAGATGCTACAAACCAATCTAGTCCAATGAAAAATTTGGTGTACTGTCTCTTTAAGGAACAAGGATAATATTCAAACTACCTCTGTTTACTGTGTAGATTCCAGCTGATTACATCAAGCTAAATCACATTGATCTTTTGGAAGAACACATGGAAAAATAATAGCCAAAACAACTATGGAGAAATAATTAGAATTTGAAGAATGGTGATAAAGATACTCATGGGGAAAATGCTATTTCTAGTTGTCATCCAAGGTTGCAGAAGTATTTTCCAATGCTGTGATCCAAAGAAAATGCAAAAGGTATTTCTTGAGAAAGAACTGAGATGGTAGAAGAAAAAGGTTCAATGAGCATGCAGTACTCCAGGTGAAACAGCAGTGAGCTATTTGGGATAAAACCTGGGAAGAAACCCGGCAGCTTTGCTCAGTCAGGGGGCTGATTCTCTCATATCCTCACTCCTCAGGCTGCAATTGCTGTTGCCCGGTTGGGTTTTTTTCCCCTTTCTTAAATCTGTTTCTACAGAGGTGCTGCCACCATCACTGATGGGCTCGGCCTTGGCCAGTGGCACATCTGTCTTGCAGCAGGGTGGCACTGACTGTGTCAGACACGGGGGGATTCTCAGGCAGTTGCTCACAGCAGCCATCCCTGCAGCTCCCCTGCTACCAAAATCTTGCCACCCTCATTCAATAAATTGGATATGTCAAATACGTACCATCTTTTTCTTCACTTATCCTGCAGTAAGTCTAACTAATAAAAGCAGGTGGATCTGTTAAGTTCTCATTCCACAGTTTCTTCACAAAAACCCATTCAGGGAGTAATTCTCATTTCTGCAGGCTGAGGGCACAATCCCACAAGCACATGTTGTAACAGGACATCACCCCTGCCCCAAAAAGCTTATCCGCTGCTTGTTAGCTGGCATGATTGTCCAGGGCATCCGCCCTGCCCTCACAAGCACCCGCTAATTGCTGAGATGGCCCACTCAGGACCACCTGGCTCCTGATGAGATATTCTGCGCCATGGAGGTATCACCCTTACTTGACAATAAACACCTTGCCTTGAAAGCCACATTGAAAGGATAAGCTGGAATTTATGGCTGACAGTCCCTGGGCTTTATAGACTATAAAAGATTCACTAAACTCTTGCAAAGCAGAAGTTTTTCTGCACACTCCTGGAAACGTGTAGAAGCCTTCTCCCCTTAAGACTGGGACAATGGTCTTTTGCGGTAATTCTTCTCGTCCAGGCATTGGGTGAAAGGATCCTTGTGTACATCAATTCGTGGGTAAGATACACTGAACTCCTAATTTCTCAGCTAGCTGTAAGGCAGGTATCTTTACATTGTGCAAGTTTTATGTAACTTACCAGTGGTTACTTGTTTATCCTGTGTAGTAAATAGTCTGTTCAAAGTCTTTTGCCTGTTGATCTTGTGTCTGTTCAATAAGTAATTCATTTTGGAATAGACCTAATCAGCCATTATTAAGAACTTGCGAGTGAGAGTTTGGGATTTGGGGTGCGGGTCGCCTCAACAGAGCCACTGCCGGGAATGCTAGGAAGGCAGCGCTCGTCTAAAGCTCTCACTTCATTCGTAACACCTGTGTGCTCCCCAAGACAGGTTTGAAGCTCCACTAATATTCCTTTATCTGAGCTGCCTTCTGAACTGCTGTAAGGACTTACAAGAACGTAGTTAACTGTCTCAAAACACTGTCAAAGAAGGAGCTTCCCATAAAACAAGCTACCACAACAGGAACTTAGGACAAGCACAGATGGCACAGCAAGAAGGAGCTAGTTCCAGACCTAATGAGGTTAAGGTTTGGTTAGCGTCCGGACAAAAAAAATCCCACTGTGGCAAACTGTGAGCAAGGAAGCAAGTGCTTATACTCTTGCCACCTCAAGTTATGGCCATGGCATCTATGCCCCATGGATATCTGGGACTTGGACAGTATAAAAGTGGTACCTCCAGAAGGATGGCTCAGGACTCCCACCACTGAGAAGACCAGGGTGAAGAACGACCAGCAGGATGATGCAGGAATCCACTTGGTGGTGGTATCTTTGCCTAATCAATCTCTTTCCCTCTCTCCCTCTCTCTCTCTCTCCCTCTCCCCCCACCCCTTACCCTCCTCTCCCCCACTTCCTATTTCTATCTCTCTACCTCACATTTAATGTTAAGTAAAATCCATACTATTGACTTTGCCATATGGTCTCCTTTGCACCTTAATTCAGGCAAAGGCGTATCTTATAATCAGATCATAACAACCGCAGATTGCTAATGTAATAATACTCTCCACTGGCTTTTAAATTAATTATTGAATGGTCATACTCGTGTTCTCACTCTTTTATCACCAGCTCACCATCAGGCACATTTACACCATATTCACTGCTCCTTTTCCAGGTATTCCTTCAGGTCATTGACCACCTTTTCGAATGTCATCATTTGTGCTTGAGTTCCACATAAATCAGCCAGAAAACTATCAATTAATTTCTTATATCCATTATTTAAGCCATTTAAAACTAGCTGAGAAAAACATTTGACAGCAGGCTGAAAAGAAATACTATGGAATTTAATTTCCTGCTGTGGAAGTGGGAGTGGTAAGATAAATTAATGTAGCATCTCCATGTTCAATATTCACAGTTTCTTGATCATTAAGATTCATTAATGCAGCTGCTTCTCAGCATTGCTTGATTTTTTTCCTTTTTTTTTAACATTTAGACTATTAATTTCTCAGTTCAGTGGCACATTTTTAAAATACCTCTATTAATAGCAGTCTTTTTTTTAATTGCATCTATCTTCATTAATCTCCATTACTACCCAGTTATACGTCTCTAAAGCACTCAGCTCCTCTGCAGCTCAGAGGGCAATTCACACCATACATCATTTCACACTGTCAGTTATGACATTGCATTTCTCAAGAGAGAAGGAAAGGAAAAAGATTCCTGCAGTGAGATTTTCACTTGAATCCCTTTCTGAATATGCAACAGCAACCAGCACGCAGTAAATCCATCATCTGGGAGTCAGACTTCTTTGTACAGACTGTATTCACAAATGCATGTTTTTTAATATAAATGAACAAAAGACCTCAACAAAGATGATAACATTACATTTCAAAACAAAACCAGTGTTATATACTGTTTTTAAAGGACACCTGACACTAAATGGAATTTTCATCTTAGAGTTTTGAAAATTTGAAGCAAAAAAAATCTTTTCCTTTAAAGTTTACCCCCAATCTTTTTTCAAGCACAGTTCTGCAACCTTCCGACTTGCTTTTCCTTTGAATTCTTACTGTTAAATATCTTCCATCTTTTTATGTATAGAACTTCTCATTAGAAAAATGTCTATTAATGAAGTTGTAAAGCAATGTCTTTTAGATAACAGAAACTGGTTTTTGATCTTGTACCATGTTTTGTATATTCTGATAAAATCTATTGAACATTTTAGATCGAATTGATTATTACCAAGAAATTGTGTACTTGAATTGATACTTCAGCTGTGAATGTTGTATTTATTCTCTTCTTTATAAAATCATCTTAAAAACAAAACATGCAACTGACAAATTATTGTAATAAAGAGTGTGAACAATCTGAAACAGGTTGATTTTATTGAATCATTTATCCTAAAAATGACAAATGTGGAAAAACAAGCATAGTTACTCAGAACCAGGTCAACATAACCTTGTAATATGACATTAGAGGTTGAAATAAGCCTTTAATATTTTTCCGGCTTTCTGATTTCTGGTCCTTCTATTAAGTCAAGCATTTCCACTGTAAAGAAAGAATTTTAGTGCTAGACTGATATATAGTGTTGGTCACTATTTTAGTCCTCATCACGAGACACACCATCCATCAGATCTAGGATAGTCACCAGTTTAAGACACTCAAGTCAGAAGGCAGAAAGTTATGCATCCGTTCCACAACATTCAGAAGTTTAAAAATACATTTAAAAAATAATCTAGTGAGGTAGCCTTTTGTAACATAAATGCAAAACATAACATAACCAAAGTAGGAAGCAATGTTTCTAACTACCAAAGAACTGAGGCTTTGAAATACTCTTACACTTAAACTGAGAAAACCACGTAAATACAATTTTGATGAGTACTGAGAGGCTTATAAAATGAATTAAAGGATGATATCCTTCTGCCGTAGTGGATATGTTCCATTCATGTATTCTTTTGTCTTTCCTCTTTTTTATCTCCATGCACTAAATTTGAAGATAGTTTGCTCAAAAGAAAGTGAAAGGCAGTTTTGGCATGTAAATGCCTCACAGAAGATTATACTCAAATATCCTTAACTTTACTTGTGTCCTCTACAGAGTTTTCAGAGATATACTATGGGATTTGCATTTAGAAAATAAAATCTAAGACAGAAATAAGGGAAAAAAACCACGGATATGGAAACTGGAAAGACTTGGTTAACACAGATCTCACTTTATTTATATCCCACAGAACTAGAGGATCTCTTAAGAAGGAAAAGAGAAGAAATAGCAGACAAAAGGAGTCCAAGCATATCCAGAGGAGAAAAAAATGGATACAAGAATTTGAAACTTTTAAGAAGGACTTAAGAATTGGGGGGGAGGAAGGGAGGGAGAAAGAGGAAGAAGAATTGATTGCTAGAGAGGCTATTAATAATAAAATTCATGGGGGTCTTATTTTTTATTAATTTTAACCTGGTTTTAACTTATATCAACATAAATAAAATAAAGAGGGAAAGAGATAATTTCTATGTGTATTCACATACATATAGTGTATTTGAGTAGTGTTATTAATATAATACAATATTATTAGTGTTATATAGATACATATATATGTTACTATATATATATTAGTGTTATATATATAATACAATATTAGTGTTATTAATATAATACAACGTTATTAATATATTACAATATTTGAGTAGTGTTATTAATGTAATGATTATGAACAATCTGTTCACAACCATACATTTACACAGAATTTCACAACAGAATAAGATAGTTTTTGTTTTCTGCAGAACTCAGGTAAAAATCAAGGGCAAATTCCTGTTCCTCAAACTTATCTCTTAAATGGAATAATGACAACAGACAGCAGAACCTGGTGGTGTTCTGTAACCCTTATCAGACAACAAGCAATGTATTTTACTGTAGGCTTCAAGAACACTGAGGACAGTGTCAAAAGCATTTCTTGCTATCATAAGCAATGCTTTTTGGTTAAAATAATATCAAAGATCCACAAGCTGCTTAACTACATCTACAGAAACTACAACAAAAGGAAAGCACTAGGTACTGGTGAACACTTAGATGTGACAGCCTGCAAGACCAGCTAAATTCCTGATGCAATCTTGTGATTTTAAGGAATGTGTAACTAGACAGTTAATTAGCTCTTACTGCTGCCTGTACTTTCATACCTGTTCCTACTGTACCTTCTGTGGATGGCAAAGTTTCGTTCACATGACTATCTTGGACACTGTTACTGACGTGCAAAACAATTCTGTTCGAATGGCATATATACGTGAGGGTGTGGCAGCCAGCCAAAGGGACCATGACAGAAACTTACCAAGGGGAAGTTTCCCAGGAAGGCAGAACGCTGTGGGGTGCAGGGTGCGGCCAGCAGGGCCAGGCAGCAGCTCTGGGGGATGGCCCCAGCGGGCAGCAACCTGAGCAGTGGCCAGCCATGAACCTGGGAAGCAATGGGGTTGCTCCAGCCCACTGTCTGGGCATGTGGGCACAGACAGCCCCAGAGCCTGGGAAGGGGCTGGCCCCTCTCTACTGTGCACATCAGATCACATCGTGAATATCACCCTGCATGCAGGAAGGACATCCCCACACTGGCTGGAGGTGAGAGGGAGCCGCCACGGCAGTGGGGCTGGAGCCCTTGCCCTGTGAGGAGGGGCTGTGGGACATGCTAACGTGATTTTTCTTCCATTCTGTATGCCAAGACTGATAAAAAGGATGTAGTAAAAAATAATTTGGCTATTATTTTGCACAGTTTCTCAGGGACATTAAAACACACAGATACTGAAGGAAACTAAATGACTGAGTTATGTCTGCATATAAAAATAGCGGGAATTTTCAGCAGTGTGTTGAAAAGTGTGTGTGATAAAATACAACTGCAACTACATTTGTTAACACAATTAAAATGGGGAGGGTTTGAAAAAAAGAAAATATCTGCATAAGTCAGTGAAAATATATTGCTATACTATAAATTTGTAATTTTTGTTAAAGTAACTTTTTAAATTAAAGTGCAGCTGTGTTTTCTGAAGTTCAAAAAAGCCTGTTATATGTACTAAGTTTAGAAGGCTATCATTTCTGAAACAAAGGAACAGAACAACTATCTGCCCAATACACAACATTTCCCCTTCATAGTTCTTCTACTTTCCCTTCCTTGCTTCTTTTCAAGACATTTCATTAAAGCAGCCCACTAATTCATCTTGTTGGATTTTTAAACCTCATCAAGCAAGCGATTTTGAATTACTAATTGCAAAATCACTCACTATTACTGACAATACTCCATTGAAGGTCTATTTTGGATATCAGGTTTCCAACAAATTCATCAGCTTAATACAAAGAGGTAGAATAAACTTTTTTATTTTATTTATTTTTTTGTTTATTTGCTTTTGGGAAAGGGGGCAGAAACAAGAAATAAAAAGCTCCTAGAGCTGCTTCTGGAAAAAATCACTCTCATACTTTTTTCTCTGTAGGTTAAAACCAAAAGGAGAGAAAAATCATACACTCATATTCCAAACCCTGTGGATTCCTCTTAACTATACAGTAACTACATAATTTCCAAATAAGCACAGATTATCCAATATCCCTCGCAGGTCCTGAGGCACATTTCTTTATATATTTTAAAAATAATGGATTTGATTGGTTTAGGTTCATATGTAGAATGGAATCTGCAACCTGTTTTATCACAATTCCAGGTTAAATCAGAGAACTGAAGAAAAAAACAGTTTGTTTCTGTTTAAGGTAAAACAACTGGTCAGCAATGCATGCAGGAATAAAAGTAACAGCATACCTTTCTTGCAATAAAAAAAGGCAACGGATTTCTTTTCCAGGATGGGAAAGAAGTAAAAATTCTTATTGTGTAGAAAATTGCATCTAGAATTTTCAGTAGCAAGTCAAAGAACTGACTCTGAGTACATGTTAAACCCAGTTTTGCTACCCATAAACTCTCAATAAAATTCTTGGCCCAGGTCCTAGCCCAGAAGCTGCACAGTGGGAAAGGCATACAGCATTTGAAAACTGAAGTCAGTACATGGAGAATAGTCAGCAGATTTATTTCTGTGACCCATCACAGCATAGGGAAAACTCATCTCTGTGCAAAAAAGAACTTTCTTAGGGGTAGGTACTACACTGAAAAATTCCTTGAGGGATAATACCCCACTCTTTCTTTTACTCCAAACCTCACTCTCTTCTGGTCCTAATGCAGATTCATTCCTATCTTCATCATAAATAGGAATTACAATTAATTCCTATCATGGTACATTCATATTCGGAAAAGAAGCTTTTTCCAGTGCCCACACTATTCCAGCAGAGGAAGAGGGAAGACACATTGCTACTGAAGGCGGTCAGGCAAGAATAACACAGAGTGAAAACCTGCATGGAGCAGAAGTAAGCTTCCCATTCAAACAGTATCTCTCTGTAGAATGATAAATAAATAAACAAGAGGTTTTGGACAAGATGTCATCAGCACAAAAGATTGTACAAAATCATGCAAAAAATAAATTCATTTATTTTGAAAGCAAACTCTAGTAACAGTCTCTGTGTAGCAGAAAAAATATTTCAGTGGATTGTCATTTCAAGGATAGATATTATATGATCTATATCCAGTAACAGATTTCTTTTTATAAACCCACTGTTTAGACTCTACCAAAAATCTTGCTTCCTCAAAAGTTTGCAGAAAAATCTGGTATGATCAGACTGACCAATATCTTGTTTTAAGTTCCAGTAGAGTACAGCCAGCGTATTTGGATACAGGCCTCCACTGCTAATGTGAAAGCTACAAGGAAGAGAAGCCATGGAAACCACAGAAGAACAAAAATGAAGCTGACTTGAAGTTAATCTTCAAATAAGAATTGAATATGAAAATTACGGAATGCTAATCAAAAATGCCAACAGACTAAACACATTCATCATGATATAACAATTTCAATATGTGGCAATTGATTATTGAAACCACACGGTGCTTAATGATACTGTGATGGAGGACAAGCAACTCAGGATTTATTCTGATTCTGCGGTCATCCATTCATAGCTATTCAAGTACTTACAATCTAAGTCTAGATATTAGAAGCACAGTAAATATGACAATACAGTTCTGCAAGCAACCACTTGATTCTGACCTGGATTTCCTCAGGTCTACAAAGCCACTTGTTGATTTCTTTACGTAAGCATGGAAGTATATGAGCTTTGCCTATAGATATGCTTGTACAAAGCCATTTATAAAACTATGAGAACAAGTATAGAGAACACTTTAATACCATCAGTGTAAGCTTTCTAGCAGACATGAGATGAGGATCACAGAAACACAGGATCACATTAACATCCCTAATAAATAAATAATTAAGTAATTAAATAATAAAACAAACAAACAGAAAAGGAAGGGAGACCTAGAGAAAGGAAAACATATTTTCTGGCACTAGCAATGAAGATGTTAGAATCCAAGCCTTCTGATCATTGGTGTAAACTATGCTCATCAGTGCATTTTGCTGATATTGGAATTACTGCACAGTTCAGGGGCAGGAGTTTCCAGTACCCTTTGTCAGTGTCCTAGACCAGAAGGAACTTAATAAACCAGGCCAGGCTATGGCACACATGACAGCTAGGAAATATACAGGCATATAGACACACTTTTAGGTCAGAAAACTAAATTTAGACTCTGAACCCAGTCAGTGATTTTTCAGTAGTATAGTTTTTCTAGGAATAATGTACTCACGTAATTTAGTGTGACTCAAAAAGGAAGAAGCTTAAGCATTTCTAACATTCTCTAATCCCTCCAATGTGTTACTCCCTCAGATAGTTAAAGGTCCCTAGGCTGGGCTGTTCAACCCTCATCCTCAGGAGGCAGCCTGGGCCCTAGTGAATGGGCACTGTCAAAAATAATTCTCCTTTCATTTACAGTCATGCTGAGAGACATTAACCAGGGGTGGAGGACAGCAGACACAGTCTCGAGAACTGCGAGAGACAGAGTTGATTGCAAGCTCTGTCTTTATTCAGTGCAGTTAGGAAAGCTCTGTACAACTAAAAAGCAAGAGAAGCGCTCCTGAAAAGCCTGTGGTCCTAAAGCATCACAGGCCATAGTTCATAAGACTTTTTGTAACTACTGCAAAAGCAAAATGGAAAGAATAATCTGTGAGTTGTCCCTCTAGTCTTTTCAAACAACTGATTTGTGAGCATTTGTTAAGAACTCTACATTACTTCAGACTTCTGAGACTCATACTGCAAACATGGCATCTGGACAGGCACATGCACGTGACGACAAAGGGGTGCACGTATCCGCAGTCAGCCATATATGGCATATATATTATAAAGAAAGAAAACAGAACTTTAAAGATATACTAGCCTGACACTGAACTATGAAGCTATGAGGAATGGTAAACTTGCAAACTCCTAAAGCAATGGAACCACATTTTTAGCTAGCATGATCATTTAATATTTATAACGCAGAAAAACAATGTTTGCCCAGCCATAGAAAAAGGTAGCCTTATTCAACGATGCAATCTAAGTCCAACAAAAAGTAGTACTTTCCTCCAAAACATTTAAATGAGCTGCTCATGTCATCATTATCAGTTGTTAAAGCTCTTTATACTCATGTTTTGCCTTCTATAGAACAAGATGGAATTCATGACCTCACTTAGAAGAGGAGTTTGGAATATCTCAGGTCAGTATCCTGTCTTTCTTGCTGCAGACCTTTTATATTACTCTTTCATCTACTTTATGCTTACCTTTCACCTGTTGTAGTACCTTAATTAATAAATTCCACAGAAATTATTATATAAATTTTACCAATTATATAAAAAAGAGGAATTGCTCACATTGTAAGACAGTGATGTTGAGTGTTTGCTTTGAAAAGCTACACTTATACATGTTTTGAGTGTAGTAACTCTTCTTAACTAATTTTCTTCTTGAACTATTTACACTATGTTTCAAAAAACTTTTATTAAAATGAGTAGAAGCAAGATTTGCACACCTAGAGAGCATCCACAAATTATATTAGTGCAAAACAAGTTACTAGCTTTTTGAATTACACTCACATAGAGTGGAAGCAGTGTAATGAAAAAAGAGTTCCAGTACTCCAGTGAGGCAAACAGAAAAGCTATTTAATCTGATAGACTCTAGGAAAATTTGCAGTTGTAGAAGAGAGTTATCTGGAACAGATATGCATAAATTTAATTCTGTTTAAGTACTGTAGTAGAGCAAAGAGTATTCTATATCAGTACACAAACAATAACTCAGTTGTATTACAATTTTTCACCTTCCTAATGTAGGTAAGGCTTATAACTTTTAGTCTTTCTAAAAATGGTCTCCTTTTCTCCTGTCTCAACACCAGCACTAGACACAGTCATGGGACAGTTTTGGCAGCTGTGGGACCTGGACTCAAAGCTTTGGAATGTAATTTTTTTTTTCTTGAGTACTAATGCATTGATTGGCTTTCTAAGAGAAAAATATAGGAACAGTTAAGGATCCAAACACTCAGTTGTCCTGTTTCTACTTTTAAATGGTTGTAAATAGCATTATTAAGAGGCAGTCAGAAAGATGGATAAGAGTATATTCAGATCTTTTGATATCTGAATACTTGTAGACATTTAAAATTAATGCAAGCGGCAAGTACCAAAGGTGCATCCTTTTAGATGACCTACAAGTCTCTAAACATATTTAATACTTTCCCTTTAAAAGCAGGTGAACCTTTGAGATAAAAACTTTTATCTTAGGGCAACTTACTCTGGAGGAAACAAGTAACAATTATTGAAACTATAAACTGAGAAACATTCCACAATACTTGTGATTTGGATCTCTCTGAGAGGATTATTTTCCAGAGAAAATAACAAATAATCTTAAATAATCTTAAGTATTTCCTGGTCTTTGGGAGCAAATAAAAATACAGACAGCTCTGCTTTATACTCCAAAATACTTAGGTCAATATTAGGGTTTTGCCAAGACAAAATAATGTTTTTCAAGTAATTGGATTGGCAACAGCATACATAGGACTGTCTTAACTTGCACCAGAGGGATCTCTTACCTGCAGAGAGCAAATACAAAGTAAGGTTAGTCACAGGAGTCCCTCCTGTCATGTCAGCAGCTGCATGGGGCAAGCCCTGTAATTCCTGTGGTCTGGTGATTTCCAGTCCGTAAGGAGTTCAAATCTGGATTCCGCAGCATCGTTTTATAACCATTTAGAAATATGTGATATTTAGCTCAAAAGCTTGGAAATTCCTTAGTGAACAGGCTGGGAATCCTCTACTGTTAGACATCAAATAATTCAGAGTACGAAGGAAAAAGAAAGTATGTCTCAAAAATAGAATAAATAAAATGTTCATTATATTCTGAAAATTAACCCTTCCATCTAAAATGAACAAGCAACAAATTCTAAACATCAGAATCAATTGGGAAAGAAATTTAGATATACATCTAGATTTTCTTCATGTTTTACAGGGCTTGCTTTCCTTCTTAGTGGATAATGATGTGGAGAAATTCTAGTTAGTAACTTTATCAGACCTCAGCACAGAAAACTTTGGATTTAATCTAAGGTTTTAAACAATTGCTAAGCAAAACAGATACTTTTTACAGTTACCTCAGAATTCCTGAATCCCCGAAAGTGCCATCCCTGACTTGCAGGAACATATCAATAGGAACTTCCCAAAAAATGTAGGAGTATAATCCTTGAGACATTCTTTAAACTAGGATTGCCTGAACCGTAAGTTTTTTGTCTAAATCCATTACATTTTAAATTCTTTTTCCCAAGTTCTTAAATTATTTTAAATATTTATTTTCTGGAAGAACTAAGAAAAACAACATAACTTAGGAATTGAGAAACCTACCTCAGGGGTTTCCTCTGAATAATTTTGTTAGTGTAATCCCAGCTATTGACTTTGTACAAGACAGAAAATGATAAAAATATAAATCCTCCTCTGGCCTCTTTCCCCCTGACAAAAATGAAGATAGAACTACACCACTAAACTTGGGGTCTAGTGCTTATATTGAAAGGGAAAGCAAGAACAAATGGCTACAGGCTAAATCACATTTTCTCCAAGGTTGAAAAAATAATTGAAACATGAGGAAAGCATCTCTGTGGGTCATTTCAAGGACCAAGATAAAGCCTACAGATTGCAGAAATAGGGCATCCACTGCGACACAGCAACAAAAGATGACATACTGTTTTCTATTTTGGACTGGCTATCACAATCCAGGATTTTTTGGCTAACTTGTACTTTTTAACACAATCTTGTAAACAATTGCTTAAAACTGTCTTACAAGCAGGTAGTGTATTTCCTCATTAAGCATCTTTGCTTTAGTAACTGGCTACAAGAAAACAAAAGTTCTTTTGATCTCTCCAACTTTTGCTGAGTGTTGCAAGGCATTACTACGGCAACACTGTCATCAGCTTTCAATGCATAAGCCCAGAAAGCAATAAGAGTCTGGTCGCTGATTGAGGCCATTCTCTCATTTATACTGTTAAAGACTTATCTCGCACCTCTGGAAATGTATCTCTTCTCTCAAATGGCTATGGAGTTATGGGGATATTACTTTTCAACATCAGAAGTAAATCGACCTTTTTGGCTGCTCTCAACTACCCCACAAAAATAGTCATACATGGTCTTTTTTAGAGGAGTGCAGATACACTCTTCAGACCGTAACTTAAAAATACGGATCATCAGTCTGAATTTTCCCAGAAAGCGTCAAGTCAGTTCATGTCTTCATCGGGGGGAAATACAAAGTTTAAAAAATTTTTAAATTATAATTAAGACACTAGCTGCCCAGCTTTCACTGAGGCTCTGTGTGCACACCAATTTTGAAAAGTTGCAAAGAGAAAAGCAACCTTATGTAAGTCACACGACTTCTAAAAAGAACACAAGTGGAAGATCTATTGGGGAACTATTATAAAAGAAGCTGTTTTTTCTGTATCTAATTTGTTAGAAAAAGAGTTTTGCATAGGTTTTCTCATTAGATAGACCATCATCTCATTGGAAATCACAGAAAATAAAGGATCGGTCCTATGTATTGAGAATGATTGGTCCTGAAACACAGTTTGTGCTTTCTTTCCTGGAAAATTATACTCTCTATCTGCTTCTATAACAATTTTTTTATCATTCCAGTCGAGTCACTTGTAGCATTTTGTCTGAAACCTTAGTAATCCTGTACTTTGATTTGCAGATATACTAATTACTTGTTATACATATTACCTGTTATACTTAGCTTGATAGACAAAGATGCTAAGCAGTCAGGATTGCATTTCAGGGCAACAGTTCCCCTCTGAACTTAGTGCTGTCACATGAGGAGAACTGACCAAAATGGATCCTTGTGTCTCAGAGGACTCAAGAGACGTACATGCCTATGAGCCTTAAAATAGGAACAATGTCCTGTATATGCTGTGGGGATTTTGGAAAACAAATTCACTAGTATTTAAGAAACAGAAATTTGGAGTAAGTACTAAAGAAAAGCCCTTGTTGAAATTAGTGCTTCTCTTTGAAATGGCCTGCATAGCTCAGAGTAAGCAATTCACATACATTTAAAATATTTCAGGCAAAATACAGAAAAGTTGTTTCAAATTCTTCCACATTACATGTTGCGTACCAGATCAGTCATACAGAGAAAACGCTATGTGCTTCTGTAGTAGAAGATGGTATCAAAGAGAGACATGAGGTTGGAAAAGAAATTTCTTTAGTCATACATAAATGAAGATTGCAAAGTCATCTTTTCTGTGCACTATTCAGTGTAGCTGTACAGAACGAAGATCCCAGGAATGTCACTGCCTGGAAGTCAAATCTATGAATAATTTGCAGACTACTTTTTCAGGGTGACATTTTTATGTAGTTAAAATATAATTTTGTTACTTTCCATAAATTAATGAAGCAGAATGAAAGACCTATCACAAAGCCCCGTATTTCTGTAATAATTTCTTATCAAATGTTTTGGAATAATAGAAGATTCCTACCAGGTCTTCTGTTTTGTGGTTATTCAGCAAATCAGATAGGAAATCATCGTGAAGACTTTCTCTCCGAATCAATGTAAATTCACGTAGGAAAACTGCACCTTGATTTTGGTCTCCAAAAACCTAGAAGGAAAACACGATATTGGGAAATGTAACATTTTAATTCTGTCATAGACACAATCCTAATATCCAGATAAATATGACTGGAATACTAAAATGCCTGTTAATGGTCCATTATTACACTTTTACTAGCCAGGCAGCATTGCCATTAATGAGAACACTGACATGTATTTAAAGAATGTCACTAACTTAATGAATAACTGCCATTTACATGAGATTCTGTTGTGAAAGAAATTTCTGTATTGTTATTTACAGCTCTGGTCTATAAGGCAGTTAATGTTTAAAAACTCTTTTGTGAAATGAATTAATATTTAAATTGTATTTTTACTTTACGGAACAGATGATGTTTGTCCAGCATTTTGACTGCTCTGTCATAAGAAGTTAGAGCTTAAAACTTTCAAGGGACAGAAAAAATATTTATAAGTACTTCAGCTAGCAAACTTCAATATGCACACACTTTCAAAATAATTTAAACTAACCTTATGTCTATTGTTTTTAGGAATATATAAAAGCTACTTGAGAAAGAGGTTGTTTCTTCAGCAATTGACTAACCAACTACTATCAAAATGTGCTAGGTAAAATTATGACATTTTTATAGATTTTAGAAATAAATAATGAAAACAAGTCCACATCATTCTTCATGCTCTCACATCCTTTTTCTCTTTGGTTTTTCAAGCCAAATAACTTTTTTTTAGGTATAATGTAAATTTGAAGTGTTGGAAACCAGTGAAATATCAGGTAGGGTTTTGGTACATATTGGAACATTGTTGTTTCATTAGACTGACTCTAAAGAATTCCACTGCAGGTGAAATACCTATAAGGGTTGTTAATAACCAGGAACAGGGACTGTATTATCTCTGGAAATTTAGTATCTTTTCCGTTTCCAGTACTTCACAACATATTTGGAATGTCATTCCGTTTGAGAGAATAGTACGTTTTAGCAAAATGGCTACGTAAGAATACTTTAGTATTCGACAACAGTGGCCACAACACTAGTGTGAATTAGGCAAAAGCAATTACCATAAATAATTTATTTATTTGAAATACTGATTTATGTTCCAGAAAGGTATCTTCTCTTGTTTCTTCATTTCAGAGACAAGATACTATAATAGGAATGATGGATATGGTATTTCCTCATTTAAGATAAGCACAGTACTTATAAATGGACCATTATTACTCACAAGAGCTGCAATTACTACATTTTACTGAGAGGAAAGTCCATAGTCTGCTGCTTTTGTTATGACTATTTCTTCTACTCATCCCTCTGGATAGCCAGGTGCCATATTTATGCTCTCTCTACTTATTCTAGCTGAGAAGTTGAAAGGGCCAGGAGTAACATGATGTGTAGTGTCCAGAACAAGAATGAAGTACAGATTTGCCTTGCCACTCCCTAGAAGTGAGCTGGTACTTTTTGGGAGGAGGCAGAGAGTTCTTCCTGCCAGCTGGGAACTGAGATCAGAACTTCTGGAAAGCTAGTGCAGCTATAATGTGCTGACTAGAAGAAGATGAGCTAATAAACTTACAGGGGGGATGGGAATATTTTTATATGAAGGAGGTAACTGAGAGTCCCTGAATCCAAACTTTATGCTCCTAAATATAACAGACTTTTTATTTAATGTAAAATTCTTGCCTCTAGCAGTGAAATAGAGGGTACCTAATTATTTTGGTTACTTTGAGATCCTCTGCTGTAAATGTTAAGTTTAAAAAAAACCCAAAAAACCCACAAGGAAAAAAAAAGAACACATCCCATAAAAGGAATAGCTTTACAGGAGTAGGGCTTTAAAATTTATACTTAGTTTTCCATCTTGTGGATAACATTGAGAGATACACCCACCGATATTATTCTTATATTATTGAGTCATAGCAATGAAGAATCCTCAGGGATGTCTGAGGAAGAAACATGCATGTGCCCCTAAGAAAAAGAAGTCCTGTTACTGACATGTTTTTTTTTTTTGGACAAATCGTTATCTTACAAATAAAAATGTTCTTGAAATACCTTGTACTTCATAAAAATGTTTCAAGTCAAGATTGGCAAAAAATGTTGCAACAGTAAAAGTTATTTCAAGAAAGGAAATCTGTTCTTTTATTTTACTTTGAAATAATAGTGCCTACTTGTGATTTTAATCACTTGTGATCAGCAAATCTAATGATAAAATTATAGAATCATAGAATTGTTTAAGTTGGAAATGATCTGTAAGATCATCTAGTCCAATTTTTAATCCAGCACTGCCAAGTCCACTACTAAATCAAGTCCCTAAGTGCCCCATTTACTTGCCTTTTAAATACCTCTGGGATGGTGACTCAACCATGTCCCTGGGCAGTCTGTGCCAGTGCTTGTCAACCCTTTCCGTGATTAATTTTTCCTAATATCCAATCTAAACCTTCCCTGCCACAACTTGAGGTCATTTCCTCTGATCCTGTCGCTTGTTACCTGGGAGAAGAGAGCGACTCCCACTCCACTACTACCTTCCATCAGGCAGTGGCAGAGAGTGACAGAGACTCCTTTACTCAAGGCTAAACAACCTCAGCTACCTTAACCCTCTCCTCACAGGACTTGTGCTCCAGATCCTTCATCACCTCCACTGCCCTTCTCTGGACACACTCCAGCACCTCAGTATCCTTGCTGTCATGAAGGATCCAAAATTGAACACAAGATTTGAGGTGTGGCCTCACCAGTGATGCGTACAGGGGGACGGACAATCACTGCCCTGGCCCTGCTGGCCACACTGTTGCTGATACAGGCCAGGATGCCATTGGCCTTCTTGGCCACCTGGGCACAGCTGGCTCATGGTCAGCCACTCTTGACCAGCATCCCCAGGTCCTTTTCTGCCATGCCTCTTTCCAGTTGCTCTGCCTCCAACCTGAGGTGCTGCTTGGGGTTGTTGTGACCCAAGGGCAGGACCTGGCACTTGGCCTTGTTGAACCTCATCCCGTTGGCCTCATCCCGTCAATCCAGCCTGTCCAGATCCCTGTCCTACTAACTTCAAAAGCCAAATTACAAACAGCATAAGGAGTCACTTCCGCTCCAATGATTCACTTTCCTATTTCACTTATTTCCTATAAAAATACACCCAGATTCTGAAAATTCTTTTCCTTACAAGAGCAGGCAGCTTCCTATTATTACAATTTCTGATTTTCAAAATAAATGAAATCTCTTGATAAAGAATGCATATGCAATATCAATAATCTCAATAAAGCATTGCTAATCTTTAAAATTTAACTATCATATCAACATAAATGCATTGATACTGCTAATTACATAGGAGGGAAATAGGTGTCAGAGGCACTATTCAGAAAGAAGAGACAGAGCTAGGTAGTCAAAAAAAGGCAATGGGATACTTAAGATGATGGAAGAAGTTTGAGAAATAAAAAAACCCAGAACAGTAGCAATGAAGTATTATTTATTTTCCCTTTAATTTAGCAAATATGAATGATAAAGTCTTGAAAAAATGAAACGGACTGAAAATCATGTGGTCATCTAAAAACGGTTATTCTTCTCTTGATTTATATCATATACCTTTCTGCTTTGAGTAGTAGTTCCCTCTGGATTCACTCTAATTTATACATTGTTTGATAAAAATTAGTTCTAGTAGAATATGGCCTTTTTTTACTGAGAGAGCTAGAATCCATCTATTAAAGATGAGTGTCAGTAAATTGGAATAATGTCCTGAAAGACTGGTTTCCATTTTTCAAGTTTTCCTTGAAGTCTTGGCTACATAGATATGACCATTTCATTCTCTCAGGAAACCTATTTTCATCATAACACAGCCACCATATCTCTCATCTGTCTTTCCTCAGTTTATGATCCGACAAGCTTAGAAAATATCTCCAAAAACAATGGAAAGTAGCCTTTCTTAAGCAGTGAGGAAACCATACAAAAAAAGAGTGGCCTGGCAGAAATCTGACCCTTAGCAGCAGCAATCATCAGCAGCAATATGTGGCTTTCCAAAAATTTGCAAACATTGTAAATGAGGTTTCATCAGTGCACACAAAAATCAACAGCATAGCATTGAAGTTTCTCAGTATGAGGAAACTATCTGGGTATTCAGATGCTCAACTGACATTGCAAAGGAAATGTTATGAAATTGATGTATGACAAAATTCCAGCAAATACCTAAGCAATAATGTTTTTCTCGTTTTAGCTCAGTTTCTATCTTCCTTAAATCAAGGCAAAACATGAGTTGGTCCATTAGATCCCGTGGTGTGAGTCCATGCAGCAGAAATCTTGGTGGAATCAGGCTGACAAGTGCAGAATTAGCAAATAAAAGACCTAACACAAACCAGAGGATGGAAGGGTGCATCCCAGCCAACACACTCTAAGTTTTCTTGCACTCAATTACTGTCCCAACATGGAGCTGGCTTCATTAATTTTGCTGTGACCAGCAATAAAGTAAACTACTTTATTCTTTGTTAGCAAGGTGTAACAGTAATATTTTGCTGAATTCATGAGGCACAGGAATAACAACACAGGCCTGGAATCGGATGAAAATAACCATGGTACCTCTGATATCACCTTTCTCAGCACAGATGGAGAATTTCAAAGTAGCTTACTCACAAAGCAGAAGTACCAAATATGGCCCCAGATATTTATAACTAACTTTTCAGGCACATCTCAGGAGTAGTTTCAAGGTGACAGTTGCTCAGTTGAAGCTTTTTTATTTTGTATATTCGAAGCCTAAAACACAGAGAAAATTATCACTAACATCAAAACTAGAGGCAAAAAAGTTGCACTGGTTTATTAAAAATGCTTCTTCTGACAAAATTATTTTAAAAGTCAGATTCTTTAAGTTTACTTTTTTTTTTTACCAAGAGGCCTACAGTGTTTTGACAATGAGAAGAAGGATTACTCTGCTAACTACTAGCATTCTTACGCATGAATCTCTTGATTTTCATGACAGAAACAAATTAAAACAGGAAGCATGTGGCAGAATTTAAGGTATTAAATATCAGAAAGGGTAGCAGTGGTATTTATAGAGAGAGATGAGGAATACAGGCTTTTAATAAGCACATTGCCTTTTTTTGGACTAAACTCCACTCTAAACATCATAACAACTTGTGCATGTATTTCAATTCTTAATTACTCTCCATAAAACCTAACAAAAACATTCCACTTTACAGCCTGCACACTTCCAAGAGAAAGAGTGACACACTTTTATAGGGATGACCAGAGCTTTACTGCAACCTTCAGCCCTGCCAATCACGGAAGAAGGAAAGGCATCCTAGGAGACTCACAGGTGTGTGTAAGCAGCAGCTAGCTGTCAAATAAACTTGATTCCTACCACTGGTGCTTCAAGAAATTGTTTTTTAAAAATCTCATTGGGAATTCTGAAGTAAGAAAATTATTACCATTGCCTTTAATCTGCCATGGTTTTGTGCTGCACTGTTGATCCAAATTTTATTTTTCTTTATTCCCCAAAATGAAATTAGAAGAGGGGTAGGTAGACAGGGCTACAAGTCCAATACTAGGTCACAAATTCAGAAGCAATTATAGTCTGACTTCAAATCTAAATTCTGAAAGTTGTTTGTCTTTACCAAAATCAGTGCAAGAATTTAAAATATGCAAAGACATTACAGCCCAATTCTGCCACTGCTAATCATCCCAAACACTTTTCATTCCTCCATAGAGTACCAGAAAGCTATGCACAGTTTAAAATCTATTCTGCATGTCACCTTCTGGGAATTTCTTGGGTATGAGCACACTATGTTTCTAACAGAAACACATCCTAAAGGAGACACTACCCTATTTAACTAAGGACATCATTCTCTAAATGCTATGTTTCCTCATTATACATTTCAGAAATGTTCAAAATTTTCCAAATGAATTTTTTAGGTCCCCTAGATTCAGGTGATCAGAGATACTGTGTCAATGTACTTCTAATAGGATTTAAAATTAGAAATGTTTACTGTCATAAAGTCAAATCTTGCTTTAAACCAAATGCTAGAAGGATCCATGTAAGAGATAAGGCAGACTCCAAAGCAAAAATCTGATCTCAGCTCCAGCTGAGATTTTTCTTTCTCTTTTATCATTTATGTCTCACAGATTGAGCAACAGAGCTGTGAAAATGACTGTTCTCCCATGGAAACTCCCTTCCCTTCTATGAAATTTAATTCCCGTTGTTCAAATGGGAATTATTGCCAAAACAACAAGGACAAAACAATAAAGCTTTTATTTTTATTTCATTTGTATGAGTTCAGACAAAATGATTAGTTTAATTTCTAGGCCACTGTTAGAAAGTTAAAGGGAAGTGCGAGCTATTTTAATAAATCTGGCATACGTGACGGCAGTAAGCTCCCAGTTGGCCCCACAGGCCTGTGACAAATGTGCTCATGTGCGTGTAGATACTTCTCACATCAACCCTTCCTTTACTGGTATGCTGGACAGTCACCTATTGGAGTGGTGTCACTATACAGAAAATATTTAATACCATGTGGGAAGGCAGAAGAAAACTCAGGTGACTGTACAGGCAACTCTCATGCAGTCACAGTGAATAGAGAGCGTATAAGAAAGTAGTCAGATTGTCAGCATGTTAACTGTGTTCAATTCTTCACCTTCAATTTTTTATGACCCTTGGCAGAAGTTCAGCATCTCTGCTGAAGGTGGAAGAGACTTTCCCAGCTAACTGCTATCAGCATATTTCTTTCTATCTTTCCTATATGTAAGGTTTGAAGGGAACTTCTCTTTTCATGCAGATATTTTTTTTTTAAGGTAACCTTTAGAGGTTAGTTTCACAGATTTTCTTTTCACGGAAAGGTAATAGCTCATTCTTGCCTTCCAACAGTTAGATTTTATGGGTTTGATTCTCAGCTTGCTAACTGTACTTCAGATCGAAGAAAGGGTTATCTAGATTTATGAACTAAATAAATTCTCAGCCAACACTTTTTACTACCGCAATATCTTCTTCTGATAGTTCAAAATAGGATTGCATGTCCTGGGAAGGGTAAGTTATATGACAGAAACAAACAAACAAGCAAAAATCTTTACCTCTGTGGAAAACTAGTTTTTTCCTGAGACCTGAATATCCACAATACTGCTTTTTGATTCCAGTCTTTCCAAACAGTGATGAAATTGTAGTTTCTGAATTAACAGCCAGTCTCTTAGGAAACTGGCTACTGTTTGTAGTGGTTTTGTAGGTTAAGAATTTTTAAATAGAGAAGGAGGTTCTTGTTTGGCTTCTCTGAAGGTACTCACATGGTGCCTTAAAATACAAACCCAAACAGCAATGTATTTCCCAAGGGAATGTTTCATTCAGTGCTGAAATGTTCCCACCAGAAATCTTTTCGCTAGTCTTGAAATATATTTAATCTATTTTCTTTCCTCTTTGCCTTTCCACAGAGACTGAATTCATTATTATCTTAATGGTAATGTCCTGACTTCTTTTAAAGCTCTGTGAAGGAAATGTGGTTTTGTGCTAATTATTTTCAGTTCTTAAACAGCCACAATAGCAGAGTCTGGTTAATGTATTCATTGAAGGAATTATTTAAGCTCCATTTCAGTCTCTCATTATAAATGAACAAAAGAAACAAAAAGTGATTTGCACTCAAGAATTACAGCTTGAAGTGTCCCTCAAACAAAACCATCAGCTCCTAACATCTTGAACAGACATTAGCAATGATGAGGATAAATTTGTAAAGCATGCACACGCCTACACTTGACCCACAGTGTACCAACAAGAGAGAAGGCCAATATGGCCCCATTAAATGGAGTGGCAAAAATGCAGAATGCACAAAAACACAGCAATTATCCTGCTGCCAAGCAACCATAGCAAAAAAAATCCAAAGGCAGGAGAGGGAAAGTGAAGAAAGAACAAGAAAAGAAAAACAAAAAAGCAGACGGTGGGGATAAAAAAGACAAAGTCCCATAGAAGCAAACAAATCAAGTTACACAATTCCCTTAAAATCCTGCTAATTAGAACCTTCTTTCTGGCTGTAGTTAACACACAATGCATCAAGGTTAAAAAGCTTCAAGAATAAGAGCTAGAATTATACTTCAGAATGTTACCTAGTTTCTAATTTAGTGGATACACGGGAGATATTTAGATAGGTATGACTTCTTATCTTCATGGAAGTTTTTTTTGTTTTTTAATATAAAAAACTACTGTGATTTGAGCAAGATTGTGTCCAAGGTCTAAGATTTGCTTTCCAAAGCATGCCAAACAAATACTGTTATACAAAGTACTTGAAAGCAGACACACAAATTTCTATGACACAAAATTAAAGAAAACCAAAAGATACAGTCTGAAGAATTCATTTTTACCACCTCTTTCACTGCCTCACTTAGTTGACCATGAACAGGTACAGAATGGTTAACACAACTGTAAATATTCAGGAGCTGCATCAGTTTTTAAATGGTCAGAATCAGTATGTGCCATGTGAGAAAATGGAGTGAGTAATAGCTTCAGAAATCATTCTGCAGGCTTCAGGATGTTCATTTATCAAAGCACCTTGTCACTGATCTGCAGTATTTCCTGAAGGCCAGAATAGACAGCAAACTGTGAGACTGTATGAACAAACAATCATCTGGGATAGCAAGATCAGTCATTCCCAAATGTTATCTAATCAGCAGTACCTGATTTCAAATTAGTATTAGCATGAAAGTAAGCATAAAATAAGATTTACTAGTGTTTTGCAACATACATCACAATCAACTGCACTTAAGCTATCACAATTTATCCCTCTTGGTTTTTTTGGGCATGTTAGAAAAAATGCTACTAATGCAACTTTCCCATAGTGAGGAGATAACCAATGGCAAATATGTATCCAGGAAAATAATGAAATTGATAATCTAATCTAATCTAGAGACTGAATAATTTAAAGAAGTAATTACTGTGTTTCCTCTTTGAATCTCATTGCTCAGAAGATTTTTTTATTTCATCTATGAATCCTCTAGGCTTCCTTGAATTTTCTGAGTTTTGGAAGTTGAAACTGGCAAGTTCCCCAGAATGACTGAATCAAATTTCCTGGGCAGTCTGAGCAGTGTATATTCCTGATGAAAATAAAATTTCACAATTACAATCTTCACATTTTCTTCAGTACTTGAATCTTGGGTTTTTGTGACCCAGGACTAATGAAAACCACTTTTAAACAAAGGAATTAAACTATTCATTTGGCTTTTTTCTTTTCACTGTTAAATTTTATTATGTTAGAAAATACGGAGCTCTGTCGAAAATTCACTGAGCTGACATTATGCACTTTGTCTCAAATCCTAGTGACACGGAGTTCAAGTACTTAAGGTGGAAGGTTCTGTTTATTTTTTTGTATCTCTATCATATTAATGTAAAATAAGGTCATTATCACAACATAATTCGTGATGTGGCATTCTTTATGCAAGCTGCAGTTTGTTTATTACTGTACTGTCATATGGTTGTGCCTCTGACCATCTGTACTTTATTAGGAACTAGAACTTCAGTAGTGATCTACCACATTGCTGATGGTTACTGCATTTATACCATTTTCTGCTAATAAAGTCATACAGTATTTACAGCAATCTAGATTCTTCAAATAGCCAGTACAGACATTAGAAAACAGTAGTAATCCTATCTTTATGACTTGCCATTCAATTAGATAGGTTTCAGTTAAGTCATTTCTTTACAACAAAGCACTGAAAATTCCATTTAGTCCAGGTGAGCATTCTTTTTCTTGGCTGAGTAGCCAAATTAACATTGTTTCCATCAATACAATAACTGGTTTTATTTATACTTCGTTATCAGATTCATAAGCTTCTGTGACAGATTGCAAAATACTGAAAAAGAAGACACAACTTTCTTATGTTTGTGAAATATTAAGTCATCCAGTAGGAAAATTATGAGATGAGTAGCTCCATGGCATGAGATTTTTTGTACATCTTTACACTGTGATTGTCCTTGTCATTGAAGATTTGATTCATAGACGCTTCACATTGTATGAAGATGAATTCTTTCCTTCACATTGTATTTTAGTTTAAAAATGCATTTAATGAGATTTGTGATGCTTTCTTCCAACGGTAAGACTAGTTTTAATGTCTTTAGAGTCCTTTTCGTTCTGAATACTATGTGAATATAGGAGATCTTTGCGGTTTCTGTTTTCCTTTTTGGGGAAAAAAAAAGAAAAATCCATGTCTTTATAGGATTGGAGGTTTCCTTTTTTCATCCCTCTATATTTAGTATACTTCTATTACGTGTTATCAATGAAGTCAGTTGGGTCAGACTCTTGCAAACAGAATTTCTAACTTCTCTCAGCTCTTTACACTCCAAATAAGGATCTCATTATTACTGGAGATGGTGATAGCAGGGCTGCGTATTTGACACAAACTAGCAAGTAACAGACCCGATATCCAGCTGTAGTAAATTAGCACAGCTTCATTTAAACTATTGATTTATACCAGCTGAAAAAATGATACCCGCTTTAACAAAAATACTTCTTTTTTTAATCACAGCAGGACTTTCTAATAATTTATTCAGTGCTCCATACATCTTTCTGCCTGTACTTCTTAGCAGGTTACTATATCCCTAATTTACTTTTCAGGATATTTTGAAACCCTGTTGCCTGACTGCAGTGGCCATTGACACAGCAGCTGCCTAACACTATGAGATGGTGCATCCAGCCAGACAACACCTTCCTCACACTGTTTTCAGCTCATGCCAATTCCCACTGCCTCTCCCAAGCACAACCAAGACCCCCTTCACTCCGTGTTATTACAGCGTGTCTCCCTATCTGTGCATACAACAAAGCACCCCTTTTACACTGTGTTGTGTTCCTGCAGGCAATGAGAGAATTTCCTAGAAGTCATCGGCCTTTTGTGGCAGACTTGGTTTGTGTTAGATACCCAGCCTCACCAAGGGATGTTTCACAGCATTGAAGGCCAGAGGCCACATTCATTATCAGGCTATACATTTCAGACATAATTTCTGCATTAAGCCATCTGTTTACTCCGCATTACTCATATATAACTTTGGGATAAAGGAAAATATGTATCTTAGAAGAAGCACCCCATCTCAAAATGCATCTTCTTACTTCATGATTAGGGAGCATGAAATAACATCCTGTACTAGCGTAAATTCATCAGAGAGTCCTTACACCTGAATTCCTCCAAAAGTGCTTTTCACTGCAGTTTGTCATATCTCTCTGCATAAAACACAGTCCAGCTTAACTAAAAAAGCAATTGTGGTATATACAAGTGGAAGAGATACCACTAAAGTGTAACATCCAGCAGCTGCTGACAGCTGCTAGAAGATAACTGCCTGTACTTAAGGCTGAGGCATAGACAGAGCCAGAATCCAGGAGTCAGGAGAGTCTCCACAGAGGTAGACTGGGCAGAGAACCAGGCAGAATCTCAGTGTACTTCCAAATGCCTGCCATGACACTGCTCTGAGGGCCTGTTTGGCTTCAAGGAATTTGAAATTGAGTCTTTCCCAGTGTGAAGTTACTGGCATTGGTATGGCATCCACGTAAAACAAGAAAATTCATGTCTGTTCAGGGCCTGACTTGCATCCCAGAGGTTAAAAAAAACCAAAAACAGTAATAAAAACCCAAAAGGAGTAAAAGAGTAATATAATAAAAAAATTTCAAACTAATATAATAAAAAAAGAGGAAAATATATATAAAAAAATCTGATCATCAAGCAGATAATTTTGGTAGGTTTAATCTGTAAATTTTACAGTTATATCAGCTGAACAATGAAACAGAAAGAAGACTGACTTTATTCAGAAAAAAATTTTTATATACAGTATTTTCTTTGAAGAATGCAATGAATTATTGAAATCATGATCTTCATCGTGAAGGTCCAGAAGACTTCATCACTAAGCAGAAGTGGATAAATCTCATGGATTTTCAAATTTGAGTTTTAAACTGGAAATGTAATCTATTGGCAGATGGAATATATTCTTTTCCAGGTTTGTTTACTCACACTCAGCTGTAGACCTCCTGAAGATACCTATCAATGCCTAAATGGTGTAGATGCATATCAACAACATTCAGTGTCAGTTTGCAGTAGAGTATCTGACGCAATTAACAGTATGCAAAACATGACCTTGCTTCCTGTCCAGAAGTCCAGATCCAGGCCAGTATAAGGAGTGAAGGAAAGATTTTCTTTCTCAGATCTCTAACAGAGTGCATTGAGCCACAGAATATTCAAAGAAAGGACAATGAGGTGCTCTTCAACACCTATGAAACAGCCACCATGATAATAAGAACAAAAACGTCTTTAAATGTCACATGCTTTACACCACCAAATTTAATCATGCCAAGCCATCATGATCCTGGAAGACACTTATAGTATCCTAGAAGCAATGTAAGAATATATTTTTTGCTAAAAAAAAATTAAAATTATTTAAAACTAACTCTAGAGTCTGTTGATATGCTGCAACACCTGCCCTGACACCTTCAGTAGCACAGCAAACACACTGGGCTGAACATACATTTTTTTACCGTCTCTCATCTCAAGAACGGTAACAGAACCATGTTTTCCGGCTCCCACAAGACAGTTTTTTATACCCTTCTCGTAGTCTTCAAGCCTAAGGAGAAAATAATTATGGGCATTTTCTGCATCTACTCTGGAGTACCTCCTTGTGACTGTGCTGAAAGGCACATTTTGATGAAGGATATTAAATTTCATGTAAACAATTTCTGAGATTAAAGTTTTGTGCTTCTCCATTTACACTCCAGAAAAATGCAGCTGATTTTATGAATGGTAATAAATGATTTTGTAAGAGCTAATATACTCCAAATCTCAGACTATCAAATAGAGATACTACACATAATAGCCACCAAATAGCTCTCACTACTTCCTTAGTCTAATGCCTCCATCATCCAACTCCTTGGCACTCTGGTAACACACAGCAGCAAGGAAAGCAGGAAAAATGAACTCTCACACAATGGTAGCTGAAATGATGGATGAGAACGCAGATAAACAATCCTCACTGTAGTTGAGAAGCTTACACGTTTTCTGGTCTCAGAACCCAGACAAATCAGAAGTCATAAAATACAATTAATTCAAACGGAGTTACTAAAAGTATGTGAAATGATCAGTACAGTTCTAGAATTCTTTCAAACACAAGGATAAATAGAATCTATATACTCAGAAACATCGTATTTAATTTATGGCATAGGTTCCATGTATTGAGAGAATAAGGAAAAAGAGCAATAGAAAGTAGTAAGAGTAAGTAAACATAGTGTTATTAGAGGATACTGTTGCAGTCAATAGATTTGGGAAAGAAAAATGGAATATGCATCACAAATATATATATATTAAAGTATATTGTCTAGAATAATTTTTTCCATTTGACTTTAAATCTTTACAATCCTGTTTATTCTAACTCTGTAGCATTCACAGTGTTGTTTTATTGTTGTTTAAAGTTAATTAAGAAATGACTTAAACTTCCAGTGGCCATGTATGAGCCTTTGCTTGCTCTTTCCAAGTAAGTTCAACTTATTTTTAACTATCTGTTAGAAATCTTTAACAATCTCTAAATACAGATCGGTCAAATATTGAATTTGGTCCTGTTTCTCAACACCTTATAAATTAGTAAATCAAGGGACAAAATCACTGAGCATGAGAACTCTGTGGTGACACCTGGAATAAGAAAAAGACTGAATGACATTCTCTGAAGAGATGTGCTTTTGGATGACCTGCAAGCAAACAACTAAACAGATTTAACAAATCATTTGCTGCCCAAAAATGTGCTCAGTAATGACAGTTCCTAAAACACTGTGAAGCAGCTTGTAGAAAATGAAGTAATTGTCTCACTGCCATTTGTAAGGAACCAGGGGTAGTGATCACAATAATTACTTTCATATTTGCTTCACTGGTGAGTCAAACTAAGGCTGAGTGGGACTAGAGATAGAGGAGTACTTCATCTGAGAGCACATGTGTTTAAATACTTCTCTAAATCACAGATGAAGGAGATGTTTAGTGAGAACTATTTTTCATTTTTAACTATTATAAAATGAAGCCACCTTTGCTGTTATGATGAGAATTGCAAATCATAAGTTTGGGTTTCACACTAAAACTTCTCCAATATAAGCTTAGGTAGAAGAGTGGTCACAGTAAGTCATCCATTCAGTATATGAATACATCAGGCCAAGCAGAAAATCCAGGCATGACATTGAACTTAACATATACGCTCGATTCCAAGTGCCATCTTCTCTGTTATTTCTATGTATTATTGCCTTCCATTACACACACTCGGTATTGGGATAATTCTTACTTCTCAAATTTGTCATATTTTGTTTAAAACAATATATAACCTATTGCCATATGCTTCTGTCTCATGTGAGTGTATGTTGTGGTAAAGCGTATGTTGTGGTTACTCCATTCCAATATGAAATCAGGAAATTGAAAATATAATTCTTGTCTTGACACATGAAGCTATGTTTCACACTGATATTTTAATATCAGGTGGGGGTTATTCTGAAACAGCTTTTCATCGTGAGTACTGGTGGAGTGAAAAAAAAAAGAGTAGAAAATGAGGGTGTTGCACAATGTTGGTGATGGGACTCAGTGGTCCTGGAAATTCCTCTTAGTTCTGAGTTATTCTGAGGCACATACCCTTCTGATCAATGTACCTCAGCATGCAAGTCACACTTACTTGAGAAAAAAGGGCAAAACTGTCTCTCTTTCACTAACACAAGGCCTTGAAATTGCCTTGCTTCAGACATACTTCTTCTTCAGGTAATAGTTTTAATGAGATACAAGAAGAAGTCACTTAAAATGTACAGTTTATTATGCATTACTTTCCTTTATTATTTATGTGAAGAACTAAACTCATAAAACATTTTGGCAAGCATTAGAAAAGGATTATTTAAGAATAATTATTTTTAAAAATTGGCACACTTCAGACATCTTATCCACTACAGGAATATTAGTAGTACCTCCTTATAATCCCTAAAATGTATTTCTGTGAAGTATTTTTATCCAAACTACAGCAGCAATTTATAGGACATCATGAACCAGGGAAATCATCACTTGACTCATCTCAGGCAATTGTAAGTCCTCTCTACAGTATGTATTTTCTCAGCTATTAAAAAATCTCAGCCATCTGTGAGCACTCTTCCAGGATTTAGCAGGACTAAAGAGGGCTCCCTTACTATAACTTTAATTTTACAAAATGGGAAATGTGATCACTTGAGTATATTCATATTATTGAAATAATGCAAGAAACAGGTGTTTTCCAATAAGAACTCAGTTCCCAGTTGCACTGTTCCATTAAACGGATTTCCCTACTTCTCTCTTGCCTGACAGTGACCCAGTTCCAGAACTGCTATATTTATTCATGTGACAGCAGGAAAAGTTTAAAGATTGTTGAACTATTTAGAGTTTAGTTCTCAAGAAAATGGATCACTTCATTTTTATTCATATAATTTTTTTCTATATTAGTGTAGCACTTATATAATCTAAACACAGTATGTGGCTGAGAAGGGAGCAACTAATGGTCATTAGTTTGACAAAGTTTTTATGGGCTTGTAATTTGCTTCAGAAAAATAAATGTCTGCCTCCACCTACAAAAACCTTCACATTCTAAAACCAAAACCACAAATGATTTTGAACTTGCTCAGATATTTGGGTTCTTTTTTTTCCCCATCAGTTTCATTTTTCCCAGGAGAGAAAAGTGCTAAAACTCCATTAAGACAGACCAACTGCTCTTAAAGTCATCCCAGATCAAGAACAAGCAGGAAATGGAAGCAGTCTTAAATTAAATTTTCAAGTAATCCCTAGTTAAATTTTGCAGATTCTTGCGCACATTCTAAATCCTTAAGGGATTTAGGCAAACTAAATGTAGTCCTTATCTTCCACGATTTTCTCCGTACCCATGTAAACATTCCCAGCAAGGGTTCATTGAATGAGGACCATGTAGCTCTGTAGCATTATCTTCCTAGATGAAATACAGATAGAATCTGCATAAATTTCATCTTCAGTACTACTTTAATTTTCTTTTAGAAAATTAATTCCTGTCTAATAGACATACAGAAAACTGCTATGAATGTGCACAAAAATACACTGAAGCCAGTGTAAACTAAATTCACACATTTTATTTCAAGCTATCACACTTTACATTTTGCTTCACTTGTAGCATGTTTGAATTTTGGAAAATAGCTCTAGTGATCCATGGATTTCTTTTTCCTGTTTAATTTGCAAACATAATTCTACTAAAAAAAAAAGGAAATTAAGTCCTGGAAGTAGTTACTATTAACTAAAAATTTGGAAATGTCTGGTTTTGTAGCCATTTTCAAAAGTAAACTAGGCAGATAAATCTTTGTTTACTATACTTCAAAGGAAAAGAGCCCGGATTATTAAATACTTGCATCATTTTTTAAAGGCATAACATTGATGCAGCAGCTCTCATCTTTCAAATGAGAACATGTCAGATTTCATGTCTTACAATTTGAATTTTAAAAAGCCTCTCTTTTCACAGTAATAAATACCTCAGTGGAAAAGCAAATTGTGGAGTTGAATAAAATATTAAATACAGTTCGACTGAAACAAAAAATCATATGTATAAAGTAATTTATTCAAAACCAAGTAAGTAGGAGCATTCTACCATTTATATGTACTTAGCCTGCCTGTCTAACACCATTCCTATACCCTTCACTCTAGGTAATGTATTGATGCTGAAAAATTTTGAGAGACCGTGCTTAAGGTTGAAAAATCTTTTGCCCTGGAGAATTTCTTTGCTTCTGCATTAAGAGGTCATTACATCAGATTAGGTGTGATTGAGGATTAATGACATGCAGAACTGGCTTGACTTTTCAATAGTGTTTGTCTCACTGTATCATATACTACTTTATTTGCAGGGAATTAACAAGTAGGGTTTGCTGGTCTGATATTGAACAGCAAGGCATTGTTTAGCTGCTTCTTGTTTGATTCATCACTCAATTTCTAATCAGAAAGGAAAACCACATTCTGAGGCCAGCCTGACAGATAACATCACAGGAACAGATCTCAAATCAGCAAGACAGTGATGAAGCATTTGCTCACCACAGTGCACATCACTCCTTTTAAGAACTGAAGTGTAAAACATGGATGATAAGAAACAGAGACATGCAGTCATCTTTTAAGGAGAATCAAAAGGATGTTTTGTGAAATGAATGGGAATTCATCTTCAACACTTTTCCTCAAGCATTCTGCAGGAAGAAGGTTATCTCTTTAGGTCTCTTTAGCCTAGTAGCAGAGTAGGAAAAACCCAAACCAAAAAAATCACTGCTGCCAAAAGGACAACATATTCCAAAACAGCAAGGAGATGCTTGTTGTAATCCATTCTCTTTTCCCTGAATTTCTGCCACAGGGATCTCAAACACGGGGTCTCCGAGGAGGAAGAAATGCCAACTGTGCTCCTCCTGAGCAGCCCCTAGCTGTTAATTCATGAAGTGTCAATGAAAGGCCGCCTGTTCGCTGTGTCCCGCAGGCTGGCTGTCCACAGCAGTGGGTGGTGACTAGTGGGATGATGTAACCCGAAGTGGCTGTCGGCAGTAGGTCACGGTTCATCTGCTTCCACTAAGGAACTGCAGCTGTGCAATCTACAGCCTTTTCTCAGGAGAAGACTGGCTACATGCATGAAAGCGTTCTGTAGCTGTTACTTCTATCTTACCCCCAGAAAGACACAGGAAAGGAGGAGATTAGGGAGAACCGCAGTGGGTCACTGGTATGGCCAATATCCAGCCTCAGTGACACAAGGGCCATTAAACAAAATGATCGCAAAGTATTAAGACTTGAAGGTGAAGACTTAAGGAATATAAGTGCTAAACCAAGCAAAATGTTTGAAAATGCTGTTCAAAGTCTCCAGTCTCCCAGGTACCAATCCACCTTCTGAGCAGTGGTACACTGTAAAATGAAGCATAAAGCCTGCAGAAATTGGTAATATCAGACCTTCAGAAGAAAGGGCTAGTAATTCAGAAAAACAAAGTAACACAAAGAAGTGGAAAAGAATGAAAATATGTTAAGAAATTGCTGATTAGCTCCCTTCATTTCACAGTGAAGCTAGTGGATTTCTCATTTCAATATGTGCCCTTTGTCTCTCATTTTCAGGACAGACATTCTAGTGAAGATCAAAGTAAGGATTTTTTCAAGAACAAAAATAAACCAATGAAAAGTCAATTAAATTTGAAAGGAAAATACTTCATGTTTGTCTTAAAGGTATAAATATGACCTACCCTGGTATAAGGGATGTGCCTGTGTGTGCACCCAGTGAACTTCAGCCATGAAATCCCTACGTGATCCAGTAACTCCCCAGACAGCCATCTGCATCAGTAAAAAAATGGGTTGATTTGGAAGAGTGAGTTGACTAAAACAGAGAGGACTTACTGAAATTCTAGCTATTTTCAGAGCAAAGTGTCTGACTACTTCATCCAGGAATGTTTCCATTGAAAATTTTGGATTGTCTTGAAGATGGTTTCTGAAAAGTGGTAAAAATGCATTTACCGGTTTGTATGTTTCAATATGGTGTTTAACATCCTGGGTGGAGGAATCCCACCCTTCCTTTCAGATATCCCCTAGGAGATTCCTCTGCAGAACTGAATAAAAAGGCAGAAATATGACAGGTACAAATACTCAGTAAGCACTCCTTCTGCAAGTGCAGACATGGTAACGTACAACAGTCCTTTGTACAGGGTTAATATGATTAGGAGTTACTTGGTGTGTAATCCAAGGCAACCAAAAATGAAGGATCATGCATGTTATGGAGTGGTCACATAGGACCATCTGGGTGTAAACAGTGGTTCAGAGTGTTTCAGTTGACCCTGCTGAAGACAATAAGGAAACCTGATATCATGATTTGAACAGTAACCAACATCCTGTTTGAAAGAATACAGGAGTTCTATCCTATGCCTCAATTTGGGCTTTTATTAAACAAACTTTCTGCCTTTTGAGTATCTGTGCAATAGCCAAATATGACCTAAAGAAAGAGACAATTGAAGTATGTAGCCACAAGAAGCAGTGCCACAAGAAACAATACAGAAAAAGAAGCCTCTGGAGAACACAGACACATGAAACATACTTCACAAACACATATATTTCACATGCAAAATAATGGAAAAGTCTGACTTTCAAATTGGTAACAAAACAATAAAAAAGAATTAGAATAGAATAGAATAGTTCAGTTGCAAGGGATCAACAGTGATCATCTAGTCCAAATGCCTAATTACTAGATAACTGGTGGAAGATTGTCAACTTTCAACCTAAGAAGAAAGGCTCGTTTTCATAAAAATCACAGAAGATAGCAAGTTAGGTAAAATACAATACAAAAACAGATTTTAAAATTCCACTGAGAAGTTGGAGAAAACACAAAAATTACAGAAAACATCAATAAGTGGAGAGCAAAAATAAAGTAGGAAATACAGAGCGTGAAAATGATACAAACTTGGCTTGGAAAATTAATGAAGTGAATGACAAGCAAGGTTTTTGTAGAATTATGTAAGAAGACTGATCAACACACTGAACTACAGTGATGTCCATAAGACATGAATCTAGTTGTAAAATAGAAACAAAAAGACTTCTGAATGCTGGTAATATGAGGAAAGAATTGTTCAAGAAGTGTAAATATAAAATTGTTGGGTATGTTTTCATGTATTTAAAAATTATCTGTGGGAAAAGCTACTTTGTGAAATTACTAAAAAAGAAGACTCTAACGAGACTGTAGAATATGTCTGCCAATCACAACTACAGTCCCACTTGGATACAGGCAAACATCTCGGTCTTACTATTGGAGAGGAAATTACTGGCAAGGATTGTGGGGTTTTTTATAGAAAACTAATGCCCCCAAAATACTTTGGAAAATAAAAGACTGCTAACAATGGTAGGCTTAGTAATTTCTATCTGTTGTAGCTAGAAGAACTTGAAAAATGAATGAAAAGTGTTTAGTCAACAAAAACAACAACAAAAGAAACTACTTGAGTGCCTAGTTTTAGTAAGCAGGAATGAAATAATGGAAAATACGCTCAGATGTTTCTTTCTTTAAAGAGACAGATTAAAAGATAAAAAGTAAGTTGGACTTTTATTGCAAAATTGTCAGCATGTGAATGTGAGAGACTGTAAGGATTGCTGGCTTGAAACATTTTGTGTGTGTGTGTGAAGGGGCAGGTTGGGCCTTGCCCTGTTGAGGCGATGCCCTGCCCTGCACACTCCAACCCCCAGGCCCATACCCCAGCCCCGCAGTGGCCACCAATCCCTGGCACACCAGAGGCAACGCTCCACACCTGTCCCTCGAGCCGCAGTCCGACCTCAGAATGGCCAGATGACCAGAAGTCCCACCTGAGGGCCCAGGAAAGCCAAAGGGTGTTTAACCTGAGACACGAGGCAAGCACATTTCCTGACCCTACCTCCTCTTGGAATTTCTATCAGATGAACACTGCTGGAAACAGAAGTAGTTATGTTTGTTCTTTTCTATGTCTTTTCTCTCTTTCTCTCTTTCTCTTTCTTCTTCTGAATATTGGAACAGGTTGCCCAGAAAAGCTGTGGATCTTCCATCCCTGGAACTGTTCAAGACCAAGCTGGGTTTGGCTCTGAGCAACCTGGTCTAGTGGAAGGTTTCCCTGCTCATGGCATGATCAAACATGATCTTTAAGGTCTCTTCCAATCCAAACCATTCTAGGATTCTACGAAGATGAAAATAAAACAATCCATCTTCTGAAAATATTTTTTTGAGTAAATCCCATAAGACTTCTCTTTGCAAAACTCTCTTTTGTGATACAAATACAGCAAAGTTATTACTACATCAGGCAGTACCATAAGCCGCCTTTTTTCATGGTATGTACTTTCTCCTGCAAAATTTTTTTAAAAGGATCACATGACAATGGGCTAAATTAAACTCAATGAAAATAAAAGAATTTTGAATTTGCAAATACCAGAAAATGCCAATACCAATTTCCTCCACATATTTTATGATCGTTTTTAATATTGTTAGGCCTAACTGAAAAATTGGAATTTCAACATTACCTTTTGTCTCCTGCTAAGAACATACATACAAAAAAAAAAAAAATCAAAGTAATGGGATGGAAACAAAAAGATTCTGATATGCTTTGATATTTCTAGTTACAAATATAATTGAAAGTATTTTAAATTTTTCATATGTCTTAAAACTACTATACAATCTAAACAATCTGTAGCTTCCATTCTTCTATAATGATTCAGTAACTGTCAGACGACATGTGCCAAATTGCCTCATACACTTCAGGAACTTACTGAGACTTGGTCCCTCAAGGCCAGGTTGGATAGGGCATTGAGCTACCTGATCTGGTGGGAGGTGTCCCCACCCATGGCAGAGGGGTTGGAACTGGATCTTTAGGGATCTTTATGATCCCTTCCAATGCAAACCATCCTATGATGCTATGAATTCCAATTTACAGAAGAAATCAGATATCAACAAGGTTGTGTTACTTTAGGAGCAAGCAAGCAGAGTCATACTCACTTGAAACCAGAAAGTTGTAAAGTTGTAATAGTAATTTCACAAGTCTGAACCTAAAATATCAACATATGAGTCTAATAGATCAGAGTAACTTTTATGGGTTAAGAACTAACTTTTTTGCCTCTGCTACATTTTAAGACCTAAATTCAAGGATCAAATGTCCACATCTATACTTGCCTTCTCCTTTCTGCTCAGATAAAAGCTTCATTACTCCTTCTATAAGACGGATTTGTATCTGAGTTCATGGACAGTGCTGCAATTTTCACTTACAAGCTTTTGCCCCACATAATGGAATAAACGTACTGGAACAACTAACAGCAAATTTTGCTTGATCAAACTATTCCTTCATTCAGAATTAAATATCTGAATGTAATGTGCTTTTAGAAAGTCTGCATTTGTGTCTAAATAAAAATTTCCAGAAAAATAATCACTTATCCTGTGCAAAAATTTGCTTTTTTTTCTGTCAAAACTACATTTTTCTGAGAACTCTGCCTATGTATATCTAACAATTTCTTATACATCTTACTGTCAGAGCTGAGTGGCTTAACTCCTTCCCTTGCTGAATTACTCTTCACTTATAACTATGTTTTTTCGGCTGGTTCTGCATCAAACAAGTATAGTAAAATTGCACTGGTTTAGAGACAGTAAAAAATAATTAGAAATTTTGTTCTATAAGGTTAAAATCCATATAATTGTCCTTTTCTCTTTTTCCCTTCCTTTACCCTTTCCTTTTTTGATAAATCGTCTGTCTTATTTGAAACCTCACAGTTTATCTTTTTTGAAGATAAAACATTCTGTCCACCTGTATAATGCTATTTCATTACTAAAAGAGACATATGATACACAGAAATTGAGATTTAAAAAAACTTGTCTGGGTGAAGATTCACAGAAAATGTACAGACATTGATTCTCCCCTTATCCCTTCCTTTTTGCAGTTATCCCTCCTACCTGGAACTCTGCTATAAAAAGGACATATTTAGTACAGCACTGAAGTGTTCTGTTTTTCTTTTTTAAAACTTTTATCTCACACAGCTATTCACTTTTACAAACTAAGTCACTTTTGTCAGAGTTCTTGCAAGGTTTTTGCTTTTTCTGCAATTATGATGCGAAGCAGGTTTCAAATGTATTTTTGACACAGTGGCTATCTGCCATCACTGACCACCTCCCTTCCCTTCCTGTTTTCTTTAAAGCTGACCTATGCTGCCAGCCCCACCACGTGGGAAACGCCTTTCACCTACAGCTGTGGAGGACTACTCAAATTGTGACTGGGAGGCAAAAACCTTGTGGTCTGAGGGAACCACCAGAGCAAAGCACAGACTTTGTGTCCAGCATGGCCGTTTGTGCTACCCAAACCCCTGGATGTTTCTCACTGCTCTAGGAGCACTGAACAGGGCTTCAGAAACAGCACGTTTCCTCCTGGCTGCTTCCTGCTAATGATCTGAAGTCTGGCAAAGTAGCTCGAACCTCTCCCCTCTCCACACCCAATCCCTTGGTCATTAACCTTCCTAGCACTGACAACAACGACAAAATCCGAACCATCTTTTCATATACAGGGAATGAATTGCCAGGGATTTGATCTGTAGCAAAAATCAACCCTTCTGAGCCTACTGTTATTTTTAAGAGCCTTTTGGTTATGAGGCATATTAGCATTTTACACTTTGCAATGAGAGATTTAAAAAGCCAAATCCAAATCTCTGACAGTTTATTCAACTTGCCCTCAATTCCACTACTTCTTTCTCATCCTGCACACCCACACACATTTTATGTCTTTATTACATCAGAGAATGCTGTCTCAATTATGTAGTACAGTATAGTACAGTACATCTGGTGGCTTAGGAAATAAATCACAGGACTATTTTTCTAAGCATTTAAATAAAATTGTTTTATCATTTGCTTATTTCTACTAACAACACCATTAGTCCAAATGCTTGCTTGGTTTTGTGAGCTTTCCCACTAGCTTACCAGGCCTGGCACAAAAAATTCACAGCTGTGCCATATGTTTGACAGCGCTAACAGTGAGTTCCTGGTTACACGATGAAATTTAATTTTGTGCTCCTCAAGACTCCACTCCCCACATTCTACAAGGATGACAGACAAGTTTGGGAAACCAACCCTGTCTCCCTTTCTAGCAAAAGAGGTATTAGTGAAAAATAAAAGCCAACCTTTTTATTTGGGAACTCCCAACATCTTTTCAAAACACAGCTGGAATAAACTCCAAAGCATTAAGGCCTCAGGTTCCCCCTCCCCACTCCTCCCACACCCTAAGCCAGGCTTGTGAATTAAAAGCAGAACACCTACTCATGTAGTTTTAACTAGTTAGTTATTGAAATCATGCAAATAAGACAAACATTTATATATATACCCTTTGCTTCGAGGTTAGACTACTCCTTGCTACTTCAGGTCACTTCTACCAGTGCAGTGTTAAAATAGGGGTGTTTGAGGTTTAAATTTACTGAAACTTTCATTCTAATTCTTGATGTTCATTTGTCAGATCAGCATGTTATTTGGTTGCTTAAAATTCTATAGGTACTGCAGGCCAACTAAGGCAAATGCTGAGCAACAACTTAGCTGAGCACAAGCACTGTCAGCTGACAGCTGTGTAGCCAGGACATCTGACATTGTCTGTGTGCACGTGCTTGTAGTCCAGTGCCCATGATCCCACAGAGGTGGCAGTGGCCCAGATGTTACAGGAAAACCACTTTTAAAAAACATACAAAATATTTAGTTCTCACAATACCACTGTATTTTGTAGACCAAATATCTTGTTTGGAGTATCTACGTGTGTCAGTACACCGAAGCTAAACGTTCTCAGCTCAAAGTTCCAGTGTACGTAATTCAGCACTCATGGTAGCATTTCGAAATAGCTGCACTCTGTTTTGTCAATTTCCTTCTGCCCTTGGTGAGCTTTACTAGTTCCATTGTTTAACAGTAAAAATCAGCTGCATGTTGGGTAAATATTAAAGAAGCCACAAACTTGGTGATTTATGCACATAATGCATACAAGAAACAAAAAAACCCACTAGTTTTATGTAAGTAACAAACGGGAAAATATTATATTCACTTACTAACCTTTTATAAAATCATCACGCTTTATTTCCTACAGATATATATACCTGCTTATTTATTTTAAGACTAGGACTGTCTCTGTCTTTGCCTTGCAATTCCTATGAGGATGGTCAGAGAGACCAAACAATCCACTCAAAAGCTGTAAATCAAAGCTGAGAATTTCTAATGCACTGAAAATAAAAGCAGGGATTAAAACCCATACAAAATATAGCATTCCTCATCTTTAAAACTTGTATTTACAATGAATGAGAGTTGTGAAACTGTCCTTGAGAATAACAGTTTATTCAGCCCGTTTATTAACAGGCAAATGCAAGAAGAAATTTTACTTTCATATGGAACTTTCTTACACTCCTTAGGGTTAAGGTTAGTTTAGGTATGGTGATACTCTCTTCAGTATCTCAGCTCAATGCTTAATCCCCTCAGCCCAAGTCCTAGGTTTGCAGTATACAATCATGTGGGAAACTCAACATTAAATTGCAAATCAAAACACCATAGTACTTAGTAGAACAGAATTTCTAAGTCATCAGAGGAAATTAGGAGAGCTGCCAGGCTCCTAATGATGCTTTTTACATGCTGATGTAGAAGCAATCAGACTTGCCCAAAGGCAGTATGTATTCTGAAGACTACCTTCCAGCTAAGAAGACCTGAGATTTAAAGATACGTTTTCAGAGTATGCAAAACTACACATTTCACCCTGATCTTTCATGCCTGTATTTAGTTGGAAGCCTACATTACTGAGCAAACAGCACCAATTCCTAGCAGAGACCTTGCAAGTATCACGGCTACTGTGGTATTTTCCTCAAACCATCTCGTTCCAGCTTCACGTTGGCTAAAAGTACATGAGTCAAAGATTAGCAATTCAAGCTAGAACAGTGCAGTATAAAAAACCTGAAATTACAGTGTTATACACATAAGAACAACTATATTACATCAGGCCAAAGCTTTATGTTCTTCAGTTGCTAATCTTAAACTGTGGTCACTAGCATCCAGTTAGGGAAGAGTAGAAGTAGGACAGGCATCCTTTTCTCTACTTTCAACCCATAATAGGAGAGCACAGATATATGCTAATATTCGTGATAGATTTAATATTTCACAAATTCATGGTGATTATATCAGAAACTCACATCTGAATCTCTAGTAACAGCTAAAAGATTAATGGAAGCTACTAATATTTTTAATTACAGCAGGTATCATTGTGTAGGAACATTGCTTGTAATCACCTCATGTTAGAATTTTGAGCCACTCACCACCAGAAAAGACACTGCTAAAAATCCAAATTCTTTTAAAAATAAGTCTCTCCAAATATAACTGCATTAGTGCTATCAAAAAAAAGAAGAGCAGAATGAGTTCAAGTCTTCGGAAGACATTTCATTTGTGTTTTCTGAAAACAGTAGCTAAGCAGCAGACAAGGACTATTTATCCCTCCTGTCTTTGCAAGGCTGTGGAATATCTAATGCTAAATCTATGCCATCTAATTATGCAGAGGATGCAGATTCTCTCCCCAAAAATGCAGTAATGCCAACTTCTATAGCACTCCCTATTAGCATAGTTCGTAGTACAGTTAGATGGCAGCCCATGATAATTTCCTGTTCAACTCTTTTATCTGAGTAATAAATACACTCAAATGAGAGAAAGATATATGATTATTCAGTTCAAAGCAGTCCAGCTCATTTAAACCTGAAACTACTACACTTTTGAATACACTCAGCTTTCAGAAGCCCCATTTATTCCTAAGTGTTGAGTGTAGCTGGATCAAATTATCATGTCCCCATAATGTGATTAAAAGAGCCCCTGACCATGCTGTTTCTATGTTTGTCTTTGTTTTTAACTTCCGTGGCTCCAGAGTATTCCCCTTCGCCCCCATTAAAGGCAATCATGGATCGAGAGTTGGCTGCTTTGCCTTTTTATACATACCACTTGGATCATGAGTAATGAGGGGCATTTCATCTCGGGGTGTTCCTAACAACGGGACCCTGTCCAATTGCCATGTGTCTGTTAGCTGAACGTTAAAACAAGGTCGATTAATGTTAGGCAAGTCTCCTTGGAAAGTTATTAGCATGAGAGATTGTTTATTGCTAAAACGTTCTTAAGCAAAAATAGAAATATATTTAACACTGTGCTCTAGAGTTCCAACGCACATCTCCAAAGAGTGTTTTAATCATTTTGCACTGTTTTTATTCTCCTCAATAATAGCTAACTGCTCTGATAACCCCTCTTACTCTCATTCCAGCTTCAGCAAGAACAGCAAATAGAAGCATTACAACACCAAAAGAAACTTCCAGAACTTTATAAGTTTACAAGATTTCTCAAATTACCAGAAACAATAAGGCCATTAATTTAAAGATCAACTTAATCCTAGCATGTTTGGGATTAATGAATATTAAATTCTATTCAAAACACTCCTTGGGGGCAGGCAAGAAAGTTTCACAAGGAATGGATTAGCAAACATATGAAGTAAAATCAGACCATTACTATACACTAGCCTGACAAAAGGAGTTGGGGTGGAGAATGGAAGGGAGGAGAAAAAACCAAAAACCAAAAAACCACATAAAATCTATCAGGACAAAAATGCTAGATACCTTGCTTTTCTGAATTTTCACTTTTGATGGCTGCAGCTCACAAGTTCACAAGCTGAATGGATGAAGCCAAGGTAAACACACTAAATTAAATATAATGTGTTTTATATAATCAACTTATCTTCATTTTTCATACTCTAACTTATATACCTGAATCAGAAGCATTTAAAAAAACAATGTTATGGCATCTTGAGCTCACAAACATGGCTATTTCGTATTCTTCATTTACACGCCTTTCAAAAATTAAGAGAAATAACCTAGGAAAGCAAAATACTTGGTGGAGGAGTGGTCACCACAGTTTGAAGTCATCTGACAAGCATGCCCTCCATCTTCACCTCTCAGTTACTGAGATGTAAAACAGAAGAGGCAACATGGCAGACCCTGTTGGATGCCCCCTGTTATTTGACTCCAGGCAGTGTACAACCATATCAACATAACCATCCAAATAGCATTTTACCCATCTATCAACAGAAGCTTTGTTGTCCTAAACCAAATACAAGAATATTGTGACAGACAATGTCCAAAGCTTTGCTACAGACTATGCAAATAATATCTAGAGTCCTGAGATTATTCATAAATCCAGTCTTTTTATTCCCCATATGAGGCAATCAAGTGGGTCAGGCAGACCATGTTGGAGAAGACTGAGGCAAAGAAGGCACTGAGTACTCTGCTAAGTACTCTGTTTCATCCATGTCCACTGGAAGCTCCTTCTAAGCTTATATTATTCTGAAAAGAAACAGTAAGGAAGCTCCAGCAGAGAAAAAATTATTATTTCTCTTTTATATAGAGAGAGGCTAAGTATGTCCAAATTAATGCAATTTTGAGAGATGTCATAGTGTCTCTGAGGTAGTAGAAAGAAGCATTTTCCTGGGACCAGAATGAATTTGTTACCACTGAACTGGCTGCAGGCAATTAAGACTTGTAAGTACTGAAATAATTGAGAAAAAGCTGCTAAAAGAAATCTGTTTGTTTCTGCTCTTACTGAAGTATTATGTACTAAGTTATCATTTTATTCATTTATAAAGGTGAATTTATTTGGTCCATTTTTAATTGCATTTTTTAAGATGAAAAAGGCTATGGGGAATTCCTTATAGGAGAAAATTTCAGCACATCCACTCCAAATCTCTCACTGAATTCACATCTCATTATTGCCATTTAATTGTTTCTCTACTAGTTCTTTCTCACTGTTATTGAAGAAATATATATTTATTATTATTATTTAATCACAGAAAAGGACAGCTTCAATCACCTCAAAGAATACTTTCTCTACACTACATATTATATAATGAAATTAATTTCCATTATTATCTACCACTGACAACTTTTAAAAACCTTTAGGTAGGTATTCCTGGGCCAATATAAAAGCTTTGGGATCATCTAATGCTGCTAAATTAATGTTCCATATGTGAAATGAGAATTATTTTCCAAAACAAGATACACTTAAATTCTAAGAAGTACTGCTGAGCTTGAATTGCATTTTTGTCCTACACTTGAGTTTACAGAAAAGAATGAGAAGTAATTATTTACTACGCCTCTTGTTTTCCTTCTGTGTGCACATAAATATAATACTTCACCAAGTATTATTATAAAGAATAATTTCAGCTCTTTCACAAAACTGGAACAGATTTTCATATGTGCCTACTATAGAGGAAAAGGTTAGTTTAGGCTTCATGCCAACTTAATCCTTGGCATTTGTCCTTGAACACACTGCAACATAAGTTTCAATTAGTATTAGATGTAGGAAGGTTGTTTAAGTAATAGACCCACCTGTTTGCTATGAAATGGGTTAAATCCAACAACCTGTTTTAAATACACTACTTGGTAATCTCACATAATCAAAACTCCTATTTTTCCATCACCCCTTACTGATGATATGCTTTTTTTAAAAAAAAAAAATTGGAAATACCTTGGGATCATAAAATATGAGAAAAACTAGTGTTCTCTGAGTTCAATCTATATTAATATTATAGCAGTTTAGCATATTATTTCTTTGACGCCAAGAGACTGCCTAAAGGAAAATAGCTGGATCCCTTCCAGGACTTCAGAATACAGCCAAGTAAGCTTTAGTGTATATTTCATCACCTTAACATCAGTTTAAAATAACACAGAAATAATGCAAAAAAAAAAAAAGAGATCAGATAAGGCTTCATGAATAACCAGAACGCCAGAAGAATTAAACAAAAAAAGAAAAGAAAAAACCCCAAACAAACAAAAAAACCCAAAAAAACCCCACCCACCTACACAAAAAACAAAAAAAGCCCCAAAAAACAAACCAACCCAACAAAAAGTTTTAAAGTCTTTAAACCCAGCAAAATCTGTTCAGCAGTTTCAAACAGTCATTTATTGGTGAATTAATAGATATCTTTCTTTTTACTGAATGACTGAAACTGAAAAAATAATCAAAAAAACCCTTCACAGTGTCACTGATTTTATCAATCTTAATTTATTTTAGAGTTTATAAGGGGACTTTTCTCTTGGTAACATCTGCAGTGTGGGTTTTTAAAGAGAACATCAATGTATTCAACACTGTTTTTAATTTTCATATTAACAAAAATATTCATGGTAATATCACATAATTCTTTCTGAAGCACTCAAAAAACTTTTGGGGATGGCTGTGTCGTTTTATCTAGGAGACCTAGTTCATGAAATACAAAAGTCAGTAGGGGAATCTATCTCTGGTCAGTGATTTATAAATAAATAAAAAAGTATTTTAGTTATCTCAGACTTTTTTTGTCAGCTTACTATTTATGGGGTGATAATCTTTTGTGGTTTTGAATCATTATATGGCATGGAAATCACCTAGTAAATTTACAAGCATATTAAAAAGAATTAATATAATTGCAACCCATGAGGCTGAGTTTAAAGAACTCTTTCTTTTTTAATGTGGATTTCTCAAAAATAGGGGAAGAACTTTCTTGACACATCGGTATTTCTCTGACTGTTGCATTAATTTCTTCTATCGGAATGACAGACTGCAGCTTATTACAGTGAAAACTCAGCCAAGGGAGAATATAGCATTATTGGCTGAAATTAACCTGAATATTGAACTAATTGAAGATCAAATATCTCCTTGAAGTTATTCCTGTAGTGTACTGGCATGGCTTTAGTCAAGCTAAAGCATAGTGTTCTTGGTCTAAAAATACAGAAGTGAGTGCAAGAAGTATTATTGTACTTAATCTAAACAATAGGAAGATTCAGACCATAGTTTGGGAGGCTAGTTGCTGCACTACATCCTTTATTTAGCATAGTGCTTTGTTGCTTTGGACAAGCCACAGTCTGTAGCTTCACAGACTAAGAAATGCCAAAAAAATTGTTCATTAAGAGATCATCTTTACCTCTGGATTTATGTTACCAAGTTCAGCAAAAGCAGGTTATAAGCACTGTCACTTTGAATTATTTTGTAAAAAAATATAACCCTAGACTAAGACTTCTGCTTGTTCAAAGAATCCTAAAATGAGGTTAAGTAAATGATACTAAAGGATCTCGAAATGATCTCTAATACAACTCTGTAAGAGATTTGGGACTGTTCAGCCTGGAGAAGAAAAGGCTCTGGGGAGACCTCACTGTGGTCTTTCAGTACCTGACAGGAGCCACAAGAAAGATGAAGAGACACTTTTTACAAGGGCATGTAGTGACAGAACAAGGGGAAATGGTTTCAAACTGAAAGAGGGAAGGTTTAGATTACATATTAGGAAGAAATTCTTTACTGTAAGGATGGTGGGACACTGGAACAGGCTTCCCAGAAAAGCCGTGGATGCCCCATCCCTGGAAGTATTCAAGACCAGGTTGGATGGGGCTNATTCAAGACCGGATGGGGCTCTGAGCAGTCTGGTCTAGTGAAAGGTGTCCCTGCCCATGGCGGGAGGATTGGAACTAGGTGATCTTTAAGGTTCCTTCCAACTCATACGTGTCTGAGTTTACGTTCAATAGCTGTGAGAGTCTCACTTTTTCAAAGGTAGTGTATGACATACTGCAACATCTTCCAATATCGTCCCTGAGTAATGACTAGAGGTAAAAACATACATTGTTTTAAAATAATCTCATACTGAAAAATTCAAAGTTGTAAAACTTTGTCAAACCCAAAGCTGAAAAAAAGAAAACCAGTTCAGAAAGTTTCTCCAGACTGATCTTTCCCCAACTATGTTCTTTGGAAGAATGCAACACAAATTTACCCCTCTAATTTATATCTGTGAAAAGAAATAGAAAATATAACAGAATATTTCAACTTACATACAAAACATTTTGACAGATTTACTACTATATTTTGTGATGTTTTGAAATTTTACCTCTCAGCCAAAATCAAATTCTTACAAAATAAAAATTATTTTTCTACCCAACCTGACTGGATTTCGTTTAGAACCAAGAAAAGAATGCAGACCAATGAGTACATTCAGTTTTTTATGTAACATACATTTTTAGGAAAAATCTTCCTTTAGGTAGGGAGAAATTACCACTTTTAAACTAGTGAGCTGTGATAGAATAATGATATCACTGATATTACTAAGGCAGTAAGAAGGAGGAACTGTATTTCTCAAAATATTTTAGTTCTTAAAGGTTATAGAATATTTCACGTGTAACATTGATAGCTCAAGCTAGGACTAGCAACAAGTTCCTAATAATCAGGCGTTTCCATAGTTCTGTTACCACTAATGCTCAGTGTTTGAAGGAAAAATCAGAGTATGGCTTTTAAGGCTCATTAAGGTTCTTTATTAAATTCATCTCACTGAGTTTCTGGGTTTGTTTTTTTTTTTACAGGGTGGTGTGGTGGTTTTTTGGGCTGGGGTTTTTTTAGCAAATCATTATACATATAGCATGCTTCACTATTAGAAGGTCTTATTACAAACTTTTGCATCACAGCCCATTATTCAGGAGATTTGGGCAAGTGCTGGTACCATAAAACACAGCGATAAATGTGAAGCAGTGAGGCTCTACATCTGTGCAAAGTCAAGGTTCTACATCAAATACTACTTTTCTTATTTGCAAAAAGAAGTTTGAGGTGGCCCAGACCTTAAAAACAAATGGATGATGCAAAATATGACTGGCATTTCTTCTACACACTTCTGTTACACTTGCTATGACAAATACTTTCTATTCTTACTGTTCATTAAATGCAAATGCTAACATTTTGGAGTTTTTTTCTCAGAGGTACTTCATGTAGTGAGGTAAAATTAGCTTTCAGAGCACAGTACTATATCTTCAGTTAGGAAAGTTTATTTTTGTACATTTAAAGCTTCATGAGAAAATTAAAATACATGGGTATCAAATAATTTCTACGCATGTGCACGCATGTGAATTTCACATATTTAACACATAAAACTGCTATTCATTTCTATTAGCTATATCCTTTCTATTAAGTCTATTTTACTGCCATCCTCAATTACCCTGACAACAGTAGTATCAAAACACCATTACATTATCTGAAGGAAATACCTGTATTTTAGATCTAACAATAGCTGAGTTACATTAGATAGTTTTAAAATTCCCTGTTTGCCACAATTATGACTCTCTATTATCTCTGTTTTTCACTGACTCAGTAAAATCAATTTAGAAGCTATATTAAATTTTAAACCAAACAAAATTATGTTCGATTAGATCAACATTTTTGTCCTGAATTGCCATCTAAAAGTTATCTGTGTGTTCAAATTTACATCACAATGCAAGCTTATCACACTACTGTGAAATACATCAATATAAAAAAATAATTACTGCTGTGATTAGTATCATGTTCCTCGATTGCCAAGATTCATATTGCAACTGCTTGCATGTAATGTGCATTTCTTTCCCTGAGAGCGATACTGTTAAAAGGCTGAACTATTGTTTCCACTACTGTAAAGAACATCGTTTAAGCTCTGGTAGATAACGGCTGCATTCATATGAAATTGAATGACTGCAAGTATAACTAAAACCTCAAAGTTTTTGCCATCTTTTGCATCAAACAAAAACATGACCCTCTAACAGAATTAAACCATAAATAAAACAATACAATAAACAATTCTGCTCATTTCTTGAATAAAATTAAGAATTACTGGGGTATTTTTAAGCTTTAGAATGAGCAGAAAGGAGTCAACAACTCCAGATGAACTTGGGAGTCTGGCCAATAAGACTAAACCTGGAATTGCTCCTTTGTGATAAGAAAATAAACATAGGATATAAAGAAAAACATATAAAATACGGGAACCTAAAATTTTTATTTTATTTATTGTTTTACTGGCAACGAAAAAAAGTTTTCTCACCCTGAGTAATTTCTTAAAAGCCAAGTATTTTCTTTGTGCCATTCTTGTACTGTGTACATCCACAGGAGCTAAGAGCTAGCCAACTCTGTCAAAACCTGCCATTCATGTAAGTATCTCCACAATCACAATCACCACTGTGAGCGTGCACTGATTACCCATATCACCCTTGAACTCTCAGAAACACCAGAGCAAACTCTATAGGTCAGTTTTAAAAATGGCTCAGCTGCAAACCTAGTATCAGTTATGATTCAATCTAATTTTGCCTGTCAACAGTCTTGTTCAACTTCCCAGATATTCCAGCTTGTTGCCAAGACCATTTTGTAAACGAAATATCTCTTTTGAAAATCACCATATGAATATGTCAACAGGTCATGAAATATTTTCATTACAAACCTCGAAGAAAATCTAAGCTCTAAAGCAACAGTTAGAGAAATGTCTATTTCATTAGACATGAGTGTGAAATCCTTCTAGAAAACATTTATTTTGGCAAGTCCCTATCCTGATGGTGGCCCAAAAGTATCCTGACTAGACTATCCTGGTGGGAGGCAGCACCAGCTACAGTGAGGAAACTGTAGCAGATGAGGATCACCCTAGAGCATGAATCTGCAGTGTGAAAGTACCTAAGCAGCTTCGAGATCAGAAAGAACTTCACATTACCTCAAAGTAAAAGATTGAAAAATTGTATCCATTTATCCAAGGATGACAAAGTGCGTTAGAAAACCAACAAGGATTACTTTTTCCACATATAATAGCGGGAATAGATGCTAGCTCACATACTAGGGACAGAGATCTTTCAACCTCTGCATAATCTTTTAAAAGTTCTGTGGTCACCTAAGATCCCTCATTGACTTGTCAGATCTAGTTAGCATTCTTCTTTATTTGCACTGTCTCCTACAGTGCACAAAAATCTGTGATTTTAAACCTGAAGAGAATGTTCAAGGCATAAGCCACAGACAGTTACTTGATGCACAAAGGGACTTTCCCAAACAGCAACCGTGTCCAGAGCAGATCATGTATGTTTGCACAAGTGCAAGGAAGGGGATGCATGCTGCACTCTATGAAAAAGAAGAAGAAAGACATTGGAGCCCCACTACAAACCCTGAAGTGTTTACACAGGATATTTTCTCACAGTCACCAACATCTTTCCCTCTCCCAAACTCCCATCTCAAAACTTCCAGAGATTCACACTATTTCTACATCTGTGAAGGTTTTCAGAGCCGTCTGCAACACAACTCAGGAGGACTGCATGGAGAAAAAGAGTCTGTTGCTCCTGAGTTGTGCAAAAGGAAAGCACCTACAGTAGCTTGTCATGCCATGTTCTTCCAAGGAGGACTTAGCCTCCAGGAAACTGAGAACTTTTCATCCTAAAATTAAATTTTAAGATACATCAAGCCAGTCTCCTAGAATCTCCTACATGAGTGTATTTGAAACAGATTTTTTTTTTTCTTGGACAAATGCAATAAATTCCAAAATCATTATTTATCCAAAGACTAAATCTTTAACAATAAAGCACAAAGTTGAGTGTCAAGACACACTTGTTCTGCCAGAGATTTTTTGTGCACTCCATCCAAAAAAAGAAATACTTATCTCACTTGTGAATTTCACATGTCAATTTGATGTCTGTAAAGTTTCCAAAATATTCCAATACACTATGAATTATAACAGCCTACTGAGTGTTAAATGAAAATAACAATCAATAATAATATTAATAATAATAAAAGCTCTTAGTTTAGATTCTTTATTTGTAATTTTTTTTACTTACAACCCTTCTTAAGTAGTTTTGTAAATCAAGCAAGACATTCACATTAAAAAGCATGATTTGAAGAGGATTTTGGTATTTTGGAGGAATTGTATTTAAAGGCAAACAGATAAATACATGACTAAACAAAACAATCTGGTAAACTGTGAAATACAATGCACTTCCCTTCTCTGTAACAAATCACAAAAGGATTAAGTGGATTTATATCAAAATTGAGAAGGAAAAGGAGATGACATTGGAGAGTTTCTTCAGCGCTCAAAAGTGAAATAACAGAACTGCTGGCCAAGGTATGTAACCTACCACTATAAACAGCCACTTTGCCAGTGGACTGGCACGTTGCCGTTCTAACTCCCATCCGTAAAAAGTGTTCCAGCATGAAACCTGCAACAGACCAGACAGGCTGACTGCTCCCATCCATGGGAAGATGGAAACCTGTCTGAAAAGGAAAGGGAGAGGGAGAGGGAGAGGGAGAGGGAGAGGGAGAGGGAGAGGGAGAGGGAGAGGGAGAGGGAGAGGGAGAGGGAGAGGGAGAGGGAGAGGGAGAGGGAGAGGGAAGATTACTTAACCGATACACAGATGATCACAGTTTTGTTGGGGAGTCATCAGTGGGCTTTAGTAAAGGGAAATTCTGCTTTATTAATCTGCTGGAATTCCAGAAGGATTGTAATAACCATGTGAATAAATCCCAACCTGGGTTTTCAAATGGCCTATGACAAGGTTCCACGTATAATGTTATAAAGAATTTCCATTGCTGTGGAGTTGAAGAAAAGATCATTTTAGCAAAAGGGAGACAGTAACGGCAGTTCTGGTAGTTCTTACATGTGACTTTCAGGATGGAAGAACTGCAAGAGCAGGGTGTCTCCCTGAAGTGTTGGTACTGGCTACAGCTTTATATGATCTCCCTTTCAGAGACCTGGAAAGGAGAGGCAACTGAAATCTCCAAGATGCAGGTCATACTGAGCTCTTTAAGGGTAGTCAAATGCTGTGCCCATGGCAAAGAACTCTAGAAGGGCCTCAGGGATGTGGTATATGTAAAGATGTGCTGGAGTGAAACAACAAAGAACTGACAGTTTGGCTCAGAAACAAAATCTCTGGGTCAGCCTTGGAAGTCTCTGAAATCATTAGCTCAGAGTGCAAGGGCACTTGAGAAGCCAGTAAAAAGTTTGACTTCATCAAGAAGGTCACCTAGGACAAACTCATCTATTTGTTCCCGTAGCAAACATGGATGCATACATATCTTGAGTTCTGTAGTCATTCCACTCTTTGCATCTCAAAGGGAAAGTAGAAGAATTAGAGAAAAAGAAAACCACCTATGATCCAGGAGGTGGATTGACTGCCTTATAGGCAGAGATTTGAAGGGCTGAGTTCTTCAGTTTTGACAGAAAGTGGCTGGAGAGGGCTATGACTCAGTTAAAGGAATGCAAAAAACATCGTCTCTTTCAATGAGCTAATGTATTGCCATCCTCAGCTTACGTCAGAAAAATTTCAACCACAAAGTGAAAACTCTCACTATCTTCCTGCTACCTACTGGTACTTTCATTTTTAGGTGTCTGACTCAGACAGGGCAACTTTTCATGAAGAAGCATCAAATCTAACCAAGGACTGAGAGGAACTGCAGGTCATTCTCAGTATCATTAATTTCAGAAACTTGCCCATAAAAGACACTCAGACTCTTTTTTAAAACATCTAACTTCTTAGGCATAAGGCCAACAACTGAAGCACTGTAATAACTAAACCAACTCTGTTTAAAAGGAAACTTATTAACCTAGAATCTTAAGAATAGTAATATTTGGAGGAAGGAGGAGGAGGAATGACATACCTGAGAAGTTCACATTAGTACTTAAAATCTCATGCACTTGCCAATGCACAGGTACTCATTATACATAATTTTGCCAGATTGATGTAATCCGTGTCACAAATATGTTTCAGAGAGTTTTAGATCTCAACAGGTAGGGCATTCACCTGGAATGCCAAGACCAGAAGAAAGCACCCCAGAAAGCCAAGATAATTAGTAGCACAAGTCATCCAATCTATGGGTGGGAGCAGGGAGGGAACCATGCTTCAGCCTGTCTGGAACCTTGCTGCAACTAAAGCCAGTTTCAAAAACAATCTATCCAATACAAATTTCACAAACACAATGCAATGTTCATCTACTGGAAAGAATCAGCATATTTGGAAAACCAGAAGGAAGCATTGCTTACACACTAATAGCAGGTTAGCACTCTACAGAAACAAAAGAAACATTCAACTGGAAGGATTTGCCAGCACTAGAGTCATAGCCTGAAATAAGCACTTGTTGCTTCTGCTTTAGAATTTTTCTTTGATAACAGATCTTTTTTTAAAAAAAATGTGATAGTGTAGGGAGGCAAACACTATAGCATTTATATTCAGAAGGTGGATCTGCATATTTTTAAAAATATAAGCATTTGTTTTACAGGTTAGATTTTTTTTTCTCAATGAGAAGCACACATAACAGTTTACTGTAGACTGCTGTGTGTTCTCTGTAAACGCTTTTAAAAAGCTGAATGAATAGAAAATGATTCAAAGACAGTTTATGTCTGAGGATTTCCATATTCTCTTATCTTTAATTAGGATCTAAAAATTAGGTGAGAAAAGACACACTCAAACTTCTTGCACCTCCTTCTTGGACTTCACAGTTATTGAAAGTGATCATGAAGGAATGGTGTGCAACACACCACAATATAAAAAACACTGTATTGTAAAGATCTTTCACCATAATCCACCTGCATGCAATTTTTGTACGACTTGTTAAATATTTAATATGACTTTGGAGTACGATGACATATAAAGTCAGAGGGAGGCTTGTTAAATGCTTCTAAAGATTTGAGAGCTTTTTGTGAAGGGCAAGTAAGCAAAGGCAAGTGGACACAATGAGCAGGACTTAAATATTATGTTCATGCGTAACTCACTTATCTCTCAAACAGTGAAAAAATGCTAAAAATGAAAATACAAATCACCCAGCGACTTCGAACATTTTAATGCTGCTGTCTGACTGATATTTATACCCTTGATATGTTAGCCCTTGTGAAAACACTTTTTTACATCAAAAAAGTCCCACCTTCCCATTTCTTCAAGGTTAAGCAAAGTAATTTTATTTTTTGTGTCTAACAAATCCAGAAAGATCCACCAACATGTTCAAATGACGCTCAGCAGGTATCGACAGGATGGATCCAGTCCAGTGCATAACTGCATGCATATACTGCTGTTAGCATTCCAGGAGTCGAGGTGTCCAATTATGCATTTCAGCAGAAATCTTTGACTAAAAAAAAATATACACCTGTAAATATTTTTCTAATTGGGCTTTTAAAATAGTTTACAAACTATTTCTAATTAAGTTAGGACTATTGTTACATTTTTCTTTCAGCCTCTGCAAATACCTTTTCTACTGACAGGAAAAGGAAGGTATATAGACTATCAAAAAGTTGTGCTTTAAACATTCACTATAATTCTGTAATGAAAGCTTTAAAGGCAATATTCCATAAAGATACACAGGTAATTCCTGAACTAACATCTTGAAAATTCAGTCAGTGTATGGAATTTAGGATCAGTAACTCATTGGATCACCAGTGAACAAAATGTTAATTTCTACAAAGTTAATGTCTATAGTGTTCAAGTTCAGTTAAGAACTTTTGTAGAAATACTTCATGTGGTTGTTAATCCATTGATAAAATCTTGACTGATCTGTTTAAATCTCAGAAATGTCTTTTATTTCATAAGCATTATGATTCATTTGTTTCTCCACGTAATGTCCTTGAAACACCTGTTCATCTGTATGACGCAGGAATGATCCTTTTGCCTGAAGACATATTACATGGGATAAATCCACTTACCCTGTCCTACAAGTAGAATAGTTCAATGAAGTAAACTTATTGTCAAAATGTGACAAGCTCTTAATCCCTGTATTGCATTAAAAGTTTGCCTTTATTCAAGCCCTGTGTTCATTCAGCCAATATACTAGCATCTGTAAATCAACTTTTTTTTTCCTTAGAAAAAAAAGAAAAAAAAATATGTTACCCAATGCATCATGTAGTTTTTAAATCTTGCCATTCAAAATATATCAGACAGTAAGAATTCTGTATCAATATTCTTATTACCTTGACATTTCAAACAGATTTCTTCTCCACCAAGACATTTGAAGAATTCTCAGACCAGGTAGCTGACATATTATGCCAGCACTCAACTTGCAGGAGTCCATTACCAAGGACATTGAGGAACTCATCTGTTTGCTCCCAGTGCTTCTGAGTGCTTGTGGACTCTGAATGACTTTTTAAATTTATCAGATTTCTCCTTTACTTTAGGTTAGCCTAAGGCTTCACCACAACCTGAGTGTTATGGACAACTTCACTTTCAAACCTAGTATGTCTGGAAGCAGGGGAAAATTTGTTTCAGATTCTACAAATGCAAATATATAATATAAAATATATCCATCAAATATATGGCAGCTGAAAAATAATTGACTGTATAACAGAATCTAAAGTAGAAGACAGACAACCGTGATGTTGGGAGAAACCCATTTAATTTTAGTAAAACAAGAAACACGTAAGGAAGATGACAAAGTAAAGATATAAAATAATTAAAATAAAGGCAATGGAAGTGAACGCCACCAATCATGCAACCTGTATCTAGAATGAGATATAGATAGATAGATAGATAGATAGATAGTGCAATGGAATGTTAAAAAATATGCTAGGGGATTTTTTCCCTGGATTGCTAACTGTGCCTTACTGGTTAATAGCTGAGCTGTTTTGATGCCCCTTTTCTATATCTGGAATATCTAAAAAAAAAAAAAAAACCAAACCCAAAAGCAAACCAAACCAAACCAAACCAAAAAACAAAAACAAAACCAAAAAAAAGAGAGAGAAAGATAGGTTAGGCAACTAAAAAAAAAAGACTTCTCAAGACACCAGATGCAGAACCTTTTACTTTCCCCTATATCAGACAAGATTTTGAAAGCAGTGCAAGTTTCTCTGTGATGTCTTTCTCATGCCTTTTTCAATGTTACCAGACCACTGATTACCACCCCATATCAGTACTGAGCCCTTTTTCTTACCGTGCACTTTGAACAGACTGGTTTTCTTTACAGCAGGTGTGTGCCTCTGCTTTATTCAACATCTTTTCCCATGCCTCACCCAATTCCCTTCAGGGAGAAGGTGACCACTTCAGTTCATCAGCCTTTAACATCTTTTGCTCCCACATCCTCTCACATAATAAACTTCCATTTTTCTTGTGGAATCTTAAGGAAAAACACATTGACTGAATGCAGACTCCCCCTTGAAGAGTAAAGATTCACCTTTCCCTCTTCACCGGAAGCTGACATTTTTACTTCCTTTCATGAAGGTCCACATCTGCCACCACTGGCAGCTCTGTGTAACCTAGAGAAAGCATAGCACTTGCTCTTCCACTAGCATTTCAGAAGGTAAGATCACTGTAAAATCACAAATAGTGCACACTTCCTGTGTTGCAATAAAAATCAAATCCTTATTTATAAGTTTGCATGTAACTTCAGTTTTGTGATTTCTGTTGTGGTACCAACACCTTTATTTTAGCAGCCCTGGAGTCATTCCTTTTAGAATTATTGACTACTCTCATCCAGAATGAATATTTGCCTCATTTTGATAGTTATTCTTTTCCTGAGTTCTCCTTTCCATCTCTCCCTCAACCTTGCTTACAAAGCTCCTTTTTCCATGGATTTCAGTATTATTTGGGGCACTCAAAGAAACCCACAGGACTAAGCACCAAGCAAAGCATGAAGGCAATACTGTTGCTCTATGGAGCTGACTGCCCAGACCGAAGAGAAAATAAAAAACAGCTGTTTGTGCCAAAAGGACTAACTTGTTCACCTTTTACAGCAGCATCAACTACATGTAGTCAAAATAAGTAGGTCTTAACTCAGCATGTGAACACTTTATACATAGATTGCTCAGCAATGTCTGAGCAAAACGTAGTTTGTTTGGCCTTTTAAATTTTGAAATCCTGTTTCTCTACGTTTCCTAAGTCACTTCCCTGTTGATAGGAATAATCAGCACTTAAAATTGGTAGATTAACAACAGGTAGGCTGTAGTGGTCAGAGGGTGAGGTTTAGAACCTTGAACAATTCCAGGACAAAAACTAATTCCCTTTGAAATCCACAGGATTAGTCAACATGAAGGAAATGCCTGAGCATCACCTGTTTTCCAGGAGGCAGCCAAACACATTGAAAGCTGAGATCTCTAGGTTCTGACTTTTAAATCACTTAAACAAATGTCTAACTTAAGAGAATTTATCAGTGCAGTTTAGAAATAGCAAAGGGGCTCAGATAAGCATCCAGCTTACCATGTTTTGACAGAGTTGGTCTAAAATACACTTTTAGTAGGGCAGCAGGATGCACAAAGCATGCTGGTATTACCCTGAAAAGGTCTGAATTTGTCAGGTCTGTATTCTTCAAGCCCAGAAACTATGTTCCAAATTCCACTTGAAACATTGTTTTGCCCTCATAAAATGAGTCCTTGGCATGCCTTCACATGTGCCATCCCCTTAGACTTTCTATCAAAAGCCGCATGACTAAACATATTTCCTTAATAGATTACAACCTGAAAAGCAAGAAAAAGTTTCTTAACTGCTGAACATGATTTAGGAAATTCGGGTCTGTAATCTAATACCCTAAGGGAAACTCCAATGCTATATTCACACTCAGTCTGGTAACCAGGTCAGAACAGTGATCCAGCCTAAGAATATACAGTCTGGGTTATTTTAGACACCTTCAGTTGAAGTATCAGCTGCTCGTATTAATACACTTTAAGTCATGTAAGAAAGTTCAGAAATTCTGCTACTGCTAGTGCTGACATAAACCCCTATGAACCTTGACAAACACCAACTAAACTCTGAATGTGCACGCTGACAGATCATGGTTTTAAATAAGTCAAATGGCCTTTAAAGAGCTTTTGACCAAATGAAATTGAGAAATAAGACTCAGACCAAAATCTCACAATAGACATTGGGAACCTTTTGAGAACTTCAATAGGCTTTAAGTCTGTTACTAAGCAACTAGTAGCCAAGTAGGTTATTTTTCTGTTTTTAAATATCCAGCGAGATCAATAAAAAGGTGGGTAGAACAATCACAAGGATTTAGCAGTGCTTTCTGGTCATGAATTAGCTTGTTTTATCACTTAGTAACAGAACAAACTTCCCAGCGTTTGGTTTTATGTAATTCTTGCAATGTCCTAATTTTGCTCTTTTTTAAACTATATTTAACATTTCGTTTTGCAGACAACAGGAGTTGAGCTTCAGTTTGGTTCTATTGAAGTGGGTGCTTTCCCCCAGGTATTCCAAATTACAATATTATTCTGAATTATATAAAAACTTAAGTATTTATAATACTACATTAATGTAAACATTATTTATATTATAATACATTATATTTCTCTTGCATTTATATTAGAACAAACTATATTTTATATCTAGATTATAATTTACAATAACTTTATGTAAGAAGGTAAAATTATAACTAGTTGCTTTTCAAAACCGGTGTTACTCTGTTCAACTGGAAATTTCAGCAACCGTCTCCCCATCGCTTAAACAAGCAGTTTTTTATGGTGTGTTTAGTGTAGCTCTGCTAAACAAATTCAAGACTTCAGGCCTCTTCACTGACTTCACATTTGCTTTACTGTTTTCCATTGCATATTCTAAAGCAAAAGGCTGCCATGAAAATCTTCATCCTAGTGAATACTATTCATACTAAATGTTTAACTTAGTTCATTGCAGCAGTAATATTCAGACATGCCAAAACTGCACTTTTCATCACTCCTGCCCAGAATATGCCCCACAAATGCACAGTAATTATAGCTAGTTGAAGATCAGACACCTTGAACGAGCCACTCTCAGACCAGTACAGGTGGCCCTTTTCTGAGCTGACAGTATTTATTGTCCGGCCCTGGCATTCAGCTGCTAGGTTTAACCTCTTTCCTCTGTGCTCTAGAGGTGACCAGACGACAACAAGGATCAGGATGGGTTACACAGCCCTCACATGACAAACTGTTATAAAGCAGCCTGGCTTACTTAAAACAATAGGTGGCATGCCTGATGGAAAACACGATCACTGATTATAAGTACAATTCATGTTATTGATACATTTGAGGAGTGACCTGAAAAGAAATATGCACAATTTGGGAGAATAAAAACAGCTGGGGGATTTCCTATATTTTTGGTGTTTGGGTCAGTGACTGGTAGACTTGACAATGTTCCCATCAACCAGATCAGCTAGTAATGGGGCAGGGCCAGCCAAGACTACTGATTCTAAAGTTCTGCTCAACTATTATTTTCTTAAGCATCTATGTTTTGTTTCTTTACACATTATTTCTTTCCCTCTTTATTACAAAGTCACACTTCTGATATAAATGAAGTCATCTACTATGCTAGTAATTGTTACCTAGATAGCAAAAATTAAAAGTCCTTTAAATCTAATTTTTTGTTTTTACAGTTGTTGCTGTCTGTGTGGTTTTTCCTTATACATCATGCATTTCTTTCAGTTCAGATACTGCAAAATTAAACAGTTAATTTATGCTTTTACTTCTATTTATGTCTAGCTGGTAGCTGAAAAGAACAGTATCTTTCATTTCATGATATAGTCTTTAATCCCTAAAATATAGTATTTAGTTACTATTGTTTCCACAGAGTCTGCTGCATATTTGGGAATCATTGAGTGGTTATGAATGGTTATACATAATTTATTAATGTATTTTTATTTTGATAGACCTTGTGTAAACTTACAGCTAAACACCCAGGATGCCCCATTTCAATTACCAAATCTGGTTTCAAAACTCAGAAGTAAATTTGTGCCACTACTCACTTTGTATCTCAATCTGGGAAGCCTTTTCTTCTTTTTAAAGAAAATGCATAATTGATTATAAAATTTTGCACCAAAAAAATTTTGAAATACACATTCTGCAGATCCTGACTTTTCTTTATATTCACATCTAAAATTATTAATGTCATAACAATTTGTAGCAAAGTAATCACAGAAGAACATTACTCATGATGCAGAGAGCTGATGCCAGGATATCAAAATTACTGCTCAGTCCTACTGCCACTCTGAGCTCTCTGCATTTACTTCACTTTTTTACTCTTCTTATCCCAAACATTCCCATGCCCAAAAGGCTCATACTTAGGAGCCTCTTCAGCTGTGACTACAGAACTTCAGCAGAAGTAGTGTGGTCTTGACCAAGTAAAGCAATGCAGACCAAATTTCCACTCCAGAATATCTTAGCAGTACATAAACTTCCTCTGTAAAACTTCTGCTGTTTGAATTGTCTTCTATGGAGACATCAGCTTAAAGACAATTTCCTCGAAGTTCAAATACTGTCAGGTATTAATTTTATCCACTAGTCCAGAGGAAAGTGATTAACAGATATCGCAGTTACTTTGGCTTACACAATATACAAAGGCAAAAAGATCTTGAGGGCAATTGTACTCAGTAAAATCACACTTCCATTGATCCCTACCTTGCATTCAACATTGCATGCCCCTAGAAGAATATAAAAACACAGCTTTTTCTGATAATATTGTCACTGATTTCAATAATTTGTACTAAAATAACTTCCTTGTCAAAAAATGACATTTTCAAACGGTTTTTTTTTAGATAGCCACTACTGGACTCCTTTTCCATGAGAATATACAGTTATCTTACTATCTACACAAAACTTTAGTGTTCTCAGTGGATTGCAACAAGGATGTCCATTGCTCTTCTACACACTAAGTGAAGAAAAATCTTCATTGGTTTGCTTTACATTTAAACCCATATTCAACTTCATTTGCCATTTTATTGTCCTGTCTTTCAGTTCAATACAGTGATTTCTCAGTTCTTCATATCAGCCCCCACCTGAAACAAACAGTATACACAACATGCTTTCTTACCTAGTGATACACACTTCCTTTCCAGATCACCAGTAAATCTACAGGGCTGCCTGCACCTGCACAGTTTCAGAGTCCCTGGAAAACTGTACTGGTGACCTTGGTATGCTGTGAAAACTGGCCATTTATTCTGGGCATTGTTTTATTTCTTTTTCAGCCAGCCACCTGGCTCTTTCAGAATTAGTATTCTTTAACAGTCAAAGACTCAGTGGTGAGGGATCTTGTTAAATGACTTCTGGAAATGAAAGAGGATTTTTTCTACTCAGCACTGGTAAGGCCGCACCTGGAGTCCCATGTCTAGTTCTGGGTTCTGCAATACAAAAGAGAGCTGGGACTATTCAGCTTGGAGAAGACTTTTGGGAGATCTCATCAGTGTGTATAAATACCTGAAGGAAGAGTACGCAGAGGATGGGGCCAAGCTGTTTTCAGTGGTGCCCAGCTCTAGATCAAAAGGTAATAGGAACAAACTGAAACATGGGAGGAGCCCTCTGAAAGCAAGGAGACACTTTATACTGTGAGGGTGACTGAGAACTGAAACAGACTGCCCAGAGGTGTTGTGGAGTCACTTTCTCTGGAGGTATTCAAAAATCATCTGGACATGTTCCTAACCAATCGACTCTGGGTGACAGGGGCATGGCAGGAGGTGATTTCTTCAAACCTCAGCCACTATGTGATTCTGTGATACCAACCTAAAATTCTGTCTCCACGTGCTTGAAAAGAAAGTGTGGTTCTGGCTAAAAACTCAAACAGGTTTCAGACACAGTGTTATTTTTTCATCTGAAGTTATTTTACAATGAAGAAAAGATTTGTAAAACTGATTTTGAGTCCATGGTTTCTAAGACTTGTAGAAAACTCTCTTAAAAAGAGCCATGACAACACATTTTGAAAAGCATCTATTTCACATATTAATGCCTTCCCAAAAGAATTCCACAAGGTCTGCAAATAGCCAGGTTAATTGCTTACACAACAGATTTAATTGTCCCTTTCACCCACACCATCCCCCCTCCACAAAAACCAAACCAGTATGCTCCTTAATTTTAAAATACCATAATAAAAGTAATTATGAAAACCAAACTCCATACACTCCTAAAACTATGGACTGGAAAACAAACCACTTTTTATTTTGCCAACTGACATCCCTCTTTCCTCCTTTTATTACACACTATGTATACAAACTTGGGATGATTTAAAATGATCTAAGTTTCCCTTGCATCAGTTCCAGAGTACTAAGTGAACAATTCTCTAGAGGAGGCCTGAACTGAACATCTGCAAACTGTTGCAAAAATAGCCTTATACTAGAAAGAGCTCTGAGAAATTTACTTTTTAAAATGCTAGTTGTTTGCATGGGCTGGTACAACTCAAACAAATTCCAAATCAGTAGTGTAGTCAGAATTACAATGCTGCACAGAAATCTGATTTTGAAGACTAGCATCTAATAAAAAATGGTTCTGAAGACCTGGTTTGCCTTATTTACTCAGGCCGAACAGTTCCATTAATGAGATTACAAGTGAGAAGAAAAAATGGACATGAATAAGGTGAAGGAGTTTGGTTGTACCATTAAGAGGACTTTATAATTCTCAGTTCTCTATTTATTACTTGTTGCATATTTTAGTCAAGGTGTAAACATCTGTGGCTCTTGAAAGCAAGCTGAAGTAGAGTAAGTCACTCTGTGTAACTAGAGAAGCTGAATGAGTCTCAGCAACAACTTGCATTAGGTAATACAAGATAGCTGTTTACAACACACTATCCTAGAACAAACATTCCATTTTCAAATATCACCTAAATCCCCTTATTCTTTTTTTTTCAGAGCCACAAGTGTACAATCCTTGATTTACTCAAAAATATTCAATTCTATCTCGCTAGTCCTTGTTCTCTGAAATATTGTCCCTTCTTGCCGCTTCAATCCCTTCAATTCCTATTACATGTGTTTCTATATTATATCATTTGCTATAGGACACTGATCAATCTTCCCATTTTAAACCTGGATACAACTGTTTCAAACTCTGTAAATGTTAACTCAGAATGAAAGATGACTTTTCAACAGGAACCACTGCAACAAATTTGAAAATGAGAGTAGTTCTAACAGTAACTTTTGAGCCCTTTGAGAAAAATCATTAAATATCTCCTCTCCCCTCCCTGGCCCCTGACATTCAGATGAAACAAGACATGAGCAAAGGTCACAGAAACATCCACAGACAACCTGCCTTATCAAGTATCAACAGAATTATTACTCAGCTGGGGATAACTTTCTATTTTCAAAAAGGGGGTTCACAGCAGAAAGAATCAAAGTAATCATAAGAGCAGGAAATGTTTAATAAGAAATAATCAGACATTTGTGCTGCCTTCACATTTGTGTTAGGTACCCAAACCTCTCTTTTGTTAGTTCAGATGTGTAGTTTATATATGCTTACCAATCAAGAAACAGAAAATTTTCTAGGAATAAGCTAAGGAGAACCTTATTTGTTTTCTGCTATCCCAAAGGATTACAAAGTTTCAGCCATCCTTGCAGCATATTTTCTAAACTCTAATGGGATTATGGGCATGCAGAGATACTTGAATTTCATGGCTCATTCATGGGATGGTAAGGGGCTGTAAGGGGCTGTTTCAACCACATGGGTTAAATTTCTAGTCTTGAAGCTCAAAAAGGTGGCCCCAATCAGTCCTTAGGGTGCTTCAACACTAGACTCTCTGCCCCCTTGTTGTTCTGTTGGACTAGAAAATACTAAAACTGTGTTACAGTAAATTAAGCCATTCTTGTTTGTTCCAAAAGAATTTATCCTCAAAGGATTTACCCGTCATATAAAATTAACATGGGGGAACTATTAACTTGTTCAACTATTGTTTCAACAATACCCTAGGAAATTACTTCTCTGCAGCATTCTATTGGATCTTCCATTTCACAGATAAAAATTAGCTTCAGGGAAGCTGACTCTCCCTTCAGACTGATGAGAGAAACAGGAGGAAACCACACCCCTGACTGCCATCTTCAAGGGCTTACTTGAATAGAGTATGTAGCAAAGACAAGCTTTCCTCCAACCTACTCTCTTTTAAACACACAAGTCATAGAGGGTAAAATCTGATATGGGACTCCAGAAATGAAAGCACCAGATACTGCTACTAAAAGATGATCTCATACACATGCAAATCAGCAAGAAGCCTGGGTTTAGGTGTTTTCAGCTAACATCAAGTTCATGGATAAAGACCACTTTGTTTATCATAATGAGTATTACAAAAAAACCAAGCTGAGCTCAATGCGTTTCTTGCTAAAGGCAATAATAAAGTGTATTTTCTACAAAGCAGTATACCCCTTCAAATAACAGCTGAGAAAGATCCTGGTCTGTTTTGCAGAGAAAGTCTTCTCAAATGGAAAATGCATGCATGAGAAAAGGCTGCATGATTCAGCACTTTCTCTTTTTGGGGTTTAAACTGGGAAGTCAGTTTTATGTGTAGTTGCTTTTCCAGCTGTTGAAAAGCACTTTTTTGAAATATTTTTCCCTCCACCTCCAAAGTACTGAGCCACTCTAAACACATTTAATATTTCAATTTTTTTCTCCACTATGAATGCTTGCAGCAGAAATTGTTTATAATTCACTCGTGAAGCCAGGTGTGAAAGTCAAAGCCAGCTCAGCACAGCCAAAAGATCTCCCCACCTACTGGTAGTAACCTTTATACTTCATAGAAGCTAATTTAAGTCAAAGGCCAGAAACCCTTAACATAAGTCTCCCTAGAGCAACACAGAGCTTCTTCTAACTGCTAAAGGAAGAGAAGGGCTAGAAGTACAGGAAATACTAAAGGAAAGTGGTGTGACTGCTCACATGCACAGAAAGGGCAGATAGAAGTAGTCTATATATGATAATTGTCCCCAGAGGACAAATATTAGTGTCTTTGTACTGATCGGGAATCACTGGTTTAATTCACCTGATTTTCTTATGCTGAATAAAAGCATTCACGAGTAAGTCTTCACCAGGGATGGATAAACAATATTGCATATCTTTCAGTTAGATTTTTAGAATTGCACCAAAATTATTACTCCCCAAGAAAAAGGTTGGTTTGGGGTTTCTTAAAATAAAAATGATATACTATGTGGTAGCATCACCAAACAAATCAAACCCAGATATCATCCAATACATCATCTGAAATTTCTTAGAAGTAAGAGATTCACAAAGGGCTTGTAAACCCATGGAGACAATTGGGATTAACTTGTGATGAGTTAAGTTGTCTCCAATAAAATGAGGATCCACAGATCTGCCTCTTGAAAAGAATGTGGCAGCCACTTCACTTTTCTCATTTCTTTGCTTTTAAAAAAGCAAAGTTTAGTATCCAGCTGCACACTCCTAAGAAAATGGAGATAAATATAATTATTTTACTTTTTTCCTACCGCTTGCCTAGCACACAATGGATAAGGGCATTTTTCCAGATGCTTACCACGAACATGGTGTTTGTACATAGTATGTTTCTCATTTTATTTTTTAAAAAGAAGAAAAAAAAAGAGGAAGAAAAAAGAAAGAAAAAAAGGGGAAAAAAGGGAAAATAAAACCAGTTTTAAAGTACAAACCAAAACAATCCCCCCTACCAAAAAAAAAAAAAAACCCAAACCCCAAAACCCAGGAGATAATATAACAGAAATGTATGTGAATAGTTTGGTCTCGCCTTTCAGAACCTGGATGGATATTAGAGTAGAGCCTGGCTCATAATCAGAACACCCACTTGACAAAAGAGTTTTACAACAGCCAAACAATTCACTTAACAGCAAGAGGCATGTTGTAAAAGAGGAGCTTGTGTTATGTGACGGCCAAACTTTTCAGCAAAATATCTTTTAAACAAGGGCACATGTTGCAGAGGATTCCCATGTATCTTCTCTAAGAGGCTAAACAACTTTTAAAAGTATTAAAATAGCTTTAATTTAAAATATTAACATGCATTTTCCAAAGTAAAATTTATTACATTTTAGGTATATAAAAGGTGAAACAAATTACAATCACTTAGCATCTGAACTTGTTTATTTCAAAGTATATGGAATCTTAAGTATTATAACCAGGCAAGCACACAGATAAATAAACCGCATTGAAAGACACTGATATTTACAGCCTGTGGTCTGCAGAGAGTTCTCTCTTTCTGTGAGTAAATTAAAACACAAAATTATTGGTAAAGCAGTACTCAGATACAGTTAATACTGAAAGAAGTCCTCAGAGCTAGTTAATACTGACATGACATCTTGCCAGACTCTCCAGTGGCATTAAAACTGTGCAAAAAATAAGTTGGCTTCAAGGATTTGGCCCAAAAGTTTCGCAATAATACCTCAATTGAAAAGCATCCTACTGAAATACTCCCTACCCCAAGTCAGACAATAGCCCTGTATTTCAGTACTCTACTAACTTAAAAATGTCTGCTTACTACTATTTATTCCTTAGCTTTGGAAAGGTAGAAAGAAAATACACTCTTTCTTCTTTCATATCCTGACATTTGCTAATTTTCCCTTAGATACAGAATAATAACATTCCTGTTAACATCACTGCACAAATGTTACTGAAGGCAACAACCAGGCATACAAAACCCTTATTACTAGCCATGACCGTTGACACTCAATACCTTGTAGGGATGCTAATAAAACAAGGCATTTTTTATATTTTTACCAGATATTTAGCCATTGCAGGTTACACAGACACTTGAATAATTCACTATACAAAGGCACACAAAAAAATCATTTTTGCACCAGAAGAGCAGGTGCTGTTTAGTGAACTTTTAATACCAACTTTTAATATTTTCAACTGCAAGGAGAGATCTACAGAGAGATCAGATAAAATGGCAGTGGTATGTCTCTGTACACTTCAGTTACACACAATTTAAAGTATCAGCTTTACCTGTTCCTCAAAATTTTACTTCCATATTAATCTTTCACTGTTACTCTTTTAATAATTTTTAAACCAACTGAAACCATTCAGGATCCACATCGCATGATCTACACCATGCAGTTTCTGACAGAGGTGTGGGGAGAGACAGTCTCTCTAGATGTATGTGGAGGAGTCTGGAAGCAGAACAACCCAAGGAAATCAACCCTTTATGTATCTCAGAAACAGCAGCAGAAACAAGCTATCTTTTTTAATAGCAGTGAATAAAATTGCAAATTAATAGTCAGCACTGAAGCAGCATTCCAAGTGGGCTCAAACATCAGAGGTTTACAAGCAAGGCTGCAACCACTGCACAAACTCCTAATCTAGGTATTTACTATTAAATATTTCCATAATGGAATGTGCAGGCAGGATAGGAGAGAGATTTAGAATATCAAGAGATTCGGACAGCTCAGATTATTCTGTAGAGCAGCGAGATACCTTTCTTTCCCCTCCCCCTATTTCTGTCAAGAATGCATAAGCTTTACTAACACTTGGAGGATTATGCCTTTTAGACTGCTGTTTCCTTTAGGTTAATGTTGTGTAGAGCTTGCAAACCAAATCTTTTCAGGTAGGTTTCATGATAAATTTAATTATATTTGACAGAATTAGAGAAATCAAAGAGTGAAACTTACTTTATTTGGAGTAACAGAAAGGTAAGACATGGGCAAATATTTGAAAGATATTTTAAATTGGGATCCTCAAAATGAAAGGAAGACATGAAGAAACGTAAGATAAAAATTAGAGCTTTTAGATTCCAAAACAAGCAAATAATCCAAACAAGTGAATGAGAGGCACCCCCATTAAATTCCAGTGCAACAGAGATCTTCAAATACAAAGCTCATATGGGACTGGCAGAGTAATTTGTTAGAAACCTGAAGCTTATTAGGGTTTGGGTTTGGGGTTTTTTTCCCCAAAAATTTATGAGATACAAACATTCTTCCTTCACTTACTCATACAAACAAAACACCACAGATATCATGGATATACAGGTGAACTTGTTTTGGGTTTACTTGCGTTGTGTTTGGGTTTTTAAATTTATTTGTGTACATATTAACATCTGTACACCATTTTTCCTTTACAAATTAAGATATAGTCAACTTTCAGAAGTAATGTTTCCATTAAATGACTTTTATCCTTTGTGGTTACAGGCTGTTTTCAAAAACAGGTGCTGTGCATAATCCAAGGAAACAGTTTTAGAATACTCATACAAGGCTCAGTCAGACAAGACCAGTACTTCCATAGGAAATATTTTCTGGTTATGATTATGCTAATTTAAAATTGTTCCATCAGGAAAGAAAATGTCATGGTTTGTATTTTAATTTTTCCCTCTCAATAGAAATGAAAATTTTTCTTTTTCAGATACAGAATTTTCATTGAGTTCAATGAAAATGTATAAGTGTCCCCCCTCCTAGCCAAAGCAGTCACTTAAGAGACAGTATAAGAAAAGTGCAAGTATAAGTCTCTTTTCATCTCAGCTGTGATCTCAGCTTTTTGCATCTGTGCCTTCCTATGGCTTAGTTATGTACATTTTGAAGAAATACGGACGTTTTTTTCCCTTTTAATTAAACATCTATTGCTGTAATTTGAAACTCTCCAGTCCCTGGATTAAAAGAGATAGTAACCAGTTCTTCCTATCCATGTACTCTCCCTTCTACTCATGATTTCACCACCTTCATCAGCCTCTCAGATAAATGAATAGTGGTACAACCCACAATTCCACAACTCCTCATCAAAAAAAAGGTAATAAAAACACCCACATGAAATAAACCAACGAAAATGCATTGCCAGCCCTTCTCTGTGGTTGATAGGTCCTAAATTGCTTTTTTTTCATTGTTCAAGCTGTAATTGGTCATTATACTACATCTGTATGCCTCGTTTGACAGTTCCATTGCAGAACATTTACTTCTTCAAAGAATAAAACCAAAAGCAGTAATAACAAAATCAAAATTCCTCTTTTAGACAGGTGCCAGCATCACAAACCAATTCCTGTGCACAAAACAGCCACAAGGTCTCAAAATATTCCAAGAAAAGTGACTTAAAGAACATGTTTTGTCCCATTTTACCGCTACAGCAGCTATTTACCACCCTCCAAGGTGCCCTTCTCCTCAAGAATTTTTCCTCTGCAGATGTAATTTAAACCATAAAAGCCCAAGGTCTGAAATGTTTCTAACCCTCATGTGTGGCTTTCTTACCTTTTTCTTCTTGCTACTCCTTCTTTTTACCTATTCCACCTTACTCCTTGTAATTATTAGAAGCAAAGACAAAAGGAGTTGAGCTTTCCAGAGTTCCTCCATTAATTCTCTCTACATGTACTTGGCTGCATGTCATGTGTTTCCCTGACAACCATCAGAGAGAACACACAGGAAATGCCAAACCCCTGTCTGTGTGGAGAGCTTAGAAGTACTAGGATGGGTACACAGCTCAAGCAGAAGGAGATGAAGATTTGTAAAAGGACACTTTTCTGTACATCACAGCTCCCAGTTATGGATACAAAGCTCTCAGTTAGGGATACAAGAAGGAAAAGGTCAGAAGAAGGAAAACAGACACTAGGATGAATAAAGGCATCCATCTTTCCCAGAGGTTTCCTTTGAAATTGTGCTTTCTGACTCAACTGGAAAAAAACCCATAATATAATGAGCTAGCTCCTGGAAAATCTTTTCTACTATTTAGCTTTCAGATACCTCTATTTATTAAATTAAGCATTCTCTTTAGTCATATTAAGAAGAATTATGCTAGGTATTTTAAGCTGTCTATACTTTTTTATTATTCTAAAAACTGAAGAGGGAAGTCACATATTTGAGATGACCCTGTATCACCCCAAGAGCTTTTTTCTTTTTTTATTCCATGTGCCTTCCAAACCAAAACTGGCAGCAGAGTGTAACACCACTATCTAATGGACACTCTTCATAGAAAGGGTATTCCTTAGAAAAACCTGCAAAAGCAGGCACACACCCCCACACACACAAGGCACTTCTGCAAGGTGGTGTTCTTGTGCTACTCCTATTTATGCTTGATGTGAGAAAGGTGGGTATATAAAAACGCTGTACACACTTTTGAGAGCCTATACTGCTAAGGCATTAGCAACAAGCATTAGCAGATGCATTAGACTTATTGAGAGCAATCCCTGTGTTTGGCTGGACATGCGGAGTGGTCCGGCACAATAAGGATGTAGAGGCATCGCCTACAAGAATGCTTTGCAAATGCTGGCCAACTGAAAGCACAGGTGGATTCCAATCTGGGACTACAAACTGCGCCACAGCATGTTCTTCGCTTTGGAAAAACATAGTTACATTAGGAGGACACAAGAAGAACATAATGAATACACCAGGAGCACTTACAGATAATTTCCAGCGGCTTCTGCCAGTTCCAAGAAAACAGAGTTAAAGTTATGTGCTCGTATACCTAACTCTTCATTTTCTCATCAGGCATTTGCTGAACTCATTATCCTGGTTTCCCAGGATAATGACACCACATGGTGTTAACCCATAACCTTAAACATTTTCATATATGCAAAATTTTAGTTACATTTAGAGTTATTATAAGTGTAAAAAAAATTCATACATTTTCATCAAGAATCAAATGTCTTTGCAAGGCAATTTTTTGCTCAGTAGGGAACATATTGTCAAGAGACAAAGGGCAGAAGTTCACTAGAAAGGTGAGTCCTTTACACTTATTCAAGTGATCAGTTAAGCAATATAAAATAAACTTGTTTCTTCTTTATGAAAATACTACCATGGTTTATTTTTCAGCTTTAAAGTTATTGTACATTTCCACATGCAGAAATGCAACTTTTGGACAAATCAGTTGAAATTCTTCGAACTATCAATGGAAAGAAGTGATTTTTTTTCCCAACACAATGGGTTTGAAAAATATATATTAAAAAAAATTTTAAAAAATATAAAATATATAAAATATATAAAAGGACCTCCATATATCAGTGTTTTAAATCTCTCTTTCTGTATGCTTAGTGTCAAGGAAGACATATGAAGATGGCCAAACAGAAGAAATTACCCAAAACAGAGATTGTGTAAATGATAGACAAGGAAATGCTTCTGTATGCTTTTCTCTTTACTATTGTGTATTAATCATACATTTATGTAGGAGTCATATTATAGCTGAGCATGAACAAAACTCTCTGGTGATTTCCACTGTTGTCCAAAATGATCATGCCAATATAGTAATTACTAGTGACAGAACTATTTTAGGAGTTCATATACTGCTTTGCTCTTGTTTAATTGCATCTAAAATATAGTTTCATATAAATGGTACTTTTCTCCCCTCTCATGGAATACAAATTCTTTTCAGATTTTTTACATTTTTAATTTAGGTAGTCTTAGCATTGCTAATGAGAATACTTATCCCAGTCCTGAAAATTTCACTACTTGAGAAAAGAACAGAAGCTGGTGAGTGAGCATGCCATCTTCTACTTTTCCTTATTTGGAGAAGAACACATATAATGCACAAGAAGGGTGAATACTATTTTCCATAGTGAGACAAATAGTTTGCCAACAAATACTTCTTTAGGTTCACTAAGAATTATATGCGCTCTGAGACTTTAATTCCTCTAATTTCTCCATGCTAGGGACAGTACAAACAGCAGTTCTTAAGACAAGATTCTCTCACTTTGCACTATACTTGTTTGTTTAAAATTAGTTGCTACTACTCATACGAAGAACAACTAGACTATTCTCTGGATTTCCATCCACTTATATTTGGGCCCACCTCAAATTTACAGAGTTTTAATAGTTGGGTTTTATATATTTCAGGAAAAATTATAGTTATTTATACATATAGCCCAGCTTGAGAACACACAAATGTAGATCTCCATGTGCATTTTGGCAGGATTTAGGACTAACTAGAGAAGAAAGAGAGACAAGGTTTCAACTGTCAATCTTATTTATAGACAAATTAGAAATAACACCTTACGCACTAATTTCTTCTTTTCTTCCTGAAGAATATTAGACCATTTGACCAATGCATTTCTTTATTAAGATATCACAATATCAGCTAATTCATTTCAATCTCCTAGCTACACTGAGCAGATCATAGAACTGCTTAGATTATATTGTAAATCAATGTGAAGACAGCCCTGGAGAACAAGTGCAATCACAAAAGATATAGCTCCTCTGCTAACTGGTCTAAAAGGCTGGTAAGGTAATTACTGTAATTAAAAATGCAATTCAAACTTTATTTAATTTTAGTTTTATGAATCCATTCCCTGACCTATGCAGGACCAAGAGGAACTTAAAACACTGCATAGGAATTGACCTTCTACAATGAGGCTATAGCAGTAAGAAAGGAAGAGCTGTCACCTGCGTGGACCTGTGCAAAGCATTTGACATATGCCAATGTGGTGTCACACACAACATCCTTGTCTCTAAAATAGAGACGCATGGATCTGACAGATGGACCACTTAGTGGATAAGCAATTGGCTGGATGTTCACACCCAAAGAGTTGTAGTCAACAACTTGCTATCCAAGTTGAAAGCAGTGACAAGTGGCATTCCTTAGGAGTCATAATTGGGACTAGCTACTTATAATATCTTTGTTGGTGACATAGACAGTGGCATCGAGTGCACCATGAATAAGTTTGATGACAAGAGCAAGTGTGATGCAGTTGACACATGGAGGGCAGAGATGTCATCCAGAGGCATTTAGATGTAGACCCAAAAGAACCTCAGGATGTTAAAGAAGGCTGAATGTAGGGTCCTGCACTTGGGTCAGGGCAATCCCAAGTGTAAGTAAAGGCAGCATGGAGAACAGATCAAGAGCGGCCCTGGGCAGAAGGACTTGGGCATGTTTGTGGAGGTAAAATTCAACATGACCCGGCAACGTGTGCTGGCAGCTCAGAGAGACAACCACACCCTGGGTGCAATAAAAGGACTAGCAGGTTGAGGGAGGTGATCTGGTAAGATCCCACCTGGAGTACTGTGTCCAGCTCTGGGGCCTTAAATGCAAGAAAGATGTGTACATGTTGGAACAGGCCCAGACGAGGGCCACCGAGCTGATAACAGAGCTGGAACACCTCCCCTGTGAAGAGAGGCTGAGAGAGCTGGAGAAGAAAAGCTGGAGAAGAAAAGAGTAGCGTTCCAGTACCTAAAGGGGGCGTACAAGACAGCTCGAGAAGGACTTTTCCCAAGGGCACAGACTGATAGGACAAGAGTGAATGGCTTTAAGTTGAAGAAGCGTAGGTTTAGATAAGATATTAGGAAGAACATCCTTACTGTGACAGTGGTGAGGCAATGAAACAGGTTTTCCAGAGAGTCTGTGGACTTACCATCCCTGGAGGTTGGGCAGGAGTCCATTTGGATCACAGAATCTTCTGAATTGGAAAGGGTCCACAAAGAACATTTAGTCCAACTCTTAAGTGAATGGCCTCTACAGGGATTGAAACCACAACCTTGTTGTTATTAGCACCATGCTCTAACCAACTGGTTTCCAAAGCGAAGCTGGATGAGATTACCTGGTGTAGCAGAAGGATCCCTGCCCAAGGCAGGGGGCTTGGAACTAGATGATCTTTAAGGCCTCTTCCGATCCAAACCGTTCTATAATTGTATTAATTGCTTTCTCTGTCAGACACATAACTGGTCTTATAAATAATGCATTTTCCATATTGGAGTGCTATAGATAGAAAAATGTTGGAAATTATATACCTCAACTGGTTGGCAGAATATGGGAAAACATTATTGACTTTCCCTTTCCTGAAGGGGAGGTAAGACTCATGGTCAAGGAAAGCTCCTCCAGCTTCCTTCTCTGAGAGATCCTGCTGTAGCTGGCATAATTCTGGTATTTCTCATTTCTTCTGAACAGTCTTGGTGACCATATGATTCCTTAAAATTGCCATGAAAATGAAAGCAGTCAGATATGGACACAGTTGGTATCACAGTATTCAGCTCAAATTATTTCCCTAAATGTCTCTATTTCTTTCTTTCTGGCTTACCCTCCTCCAAAACAGGAAAGAATTAAAGCAAGAGCAGACGACAGATTTTAGTAAAAAGCTTTGATTTTTTTTTCATGAAGCAGAACTGGTAAAAACATGAAAATATTTGTGTGCAAAGCTGTAGTGGCTCTTCACATATCTAAACAGGATTGGTCAAAAGCAGTCTATTGAAACTTCAAAGAAAAACACTTTCAGGCTTTTCAGAACATTTCTTTGGATGTTTGAGTTTGTTTCAAACTCATACCTTAACAGGTAAAAGTTTTTAATTTGCTTTTGCAAAAAGTAAGAATCCAAACTTCAGTTCTTTGTTTTATCCAGGACACATTATTTGGCATTGGCTAGCCAATGGCAACTTAGCCATTTATCATAATTTATCCCATTTGCTGAAGAGATGACTGTATCAACTTTAACATAAAAACATGTATTTCTTCTTTAACTTTACTACTCCAAGGACAATTTTCCAAGTGAATATGTAGAAATCTGACTGTTGTCTTTCAGATAAACTGCAAATGTTTATGTCACACTCTGTAATGCCACTTCTAACAGCTGAAGTAGGAAATATATTTTCAATGAGAAGTTCCCACTCTCCTACAGCATACTTCCATACACAGACAGACATGCAGACACACACACTTCCCTAAAGGGTGCCTGCCAGACAGGTCTCCTGCACAGGAAAGTCCTCCCAAACTTATTGCTGACTGCAAGCATTGTGAAAGAGTTAAATCCCAAGACTCATTTTCTATAGCATTTAACAGCTGTGATCTCTACAGTATTACTATTCACTTGGAACTTACTCACACACCATAATTATGTACTGACAGGGATTCTGCTGTTAGGCTATGAAATCTGGGCCAGCGAGCTTAGTGGTTTAGGTGTTACTCCTTGAAGATTTTCAGCTCAACCACGGAGGAAATACAAAGTATATTTGGGGTAGTTTTAATTTATTCATGTAGACCTATGTCTTGGACTAGTAAGGTTCATATCTTCTGAAGTATCTACTTGCTTCAACTAAGCTATTAAAGAAAGTCTAAAAATTTAATCATACATATTAATTTCTGTAAATGCACAAAAAAAGCTGAGCCAAGGATAAAATGACCATTCGACCACTATGCATGCATGCTGTTCAACCCTTGATTTCTACTGACACATTCTGTATATTTCCCTTGGCTGTTCCCTGACTGAAGTACAAATATCTTGCTTGCAGCACAAATTCTTCCTTTGTGCAAAAAAGTTCCCTGACACCTTTCAGTGATGCCAAAGACATCCCGTATTTAGGCTAGGAGGGAAAGAGGGGTTGACAGTTGTCTCCTGGTTTGGTTCCTTTTTATTTTTGTCCTCAAGTTTGGTGACAAAGCAACAGTGCCAAGGTGTAATTTCTCTACAGTTACACATCTGCTTAAGCTCAGGAAAATTCGACCTGATTGGCCTGGTATTATTTTTACCACCACCTCAGCGGTAATTCTACAACAAACACACTCTGACATGCACCAGGCTGATAAGATCAGATATTTCCTAGTTCATACAAACAAAACTGTGCAAAGAACATTGTAGGTTAGCTACTGTTACAAGCTAAAAAATCACAAATTCTTACAGCACAAGGCATTTTGTGGACACTTCTCATTCTATAGGTCAAAGTGTTCTCTGCACTGAGAAGTATTGCATGCGTTCTGACAAGTCAAGAGAGTAAAGCTTCATTTGCCCACCTCCCAGCAGACAGGTCAAAAGCTGCATTTAGCCACTACTCAGCAATCAAGTGAAAGCTCAAACTTCACCTAGCAGATACACGCTTTTCTTATTATATATGTTCCTTCATTATATGTTTTCCTTTCTTAACTATCTCTTAGGTCTACTAACATATATTTTTACTTCATGCAGAAAAAGAAAAACCCTGTCAGCTGAATTAGGAGACCAGTATTTCAGGACAGCAGATTAGAACCAACTTTACCCACCTTAACTGAAAAGACATCCATGACTACAGAAGAATTTTCATATTACCATGAATTTATGGTAAAATTCAAAGGACATTACACTGTCTGTAAAATCCATTAATGGTCTCACCCCCCTAGCACAGCAATTTGAATAAAACAAGTAATTTTATTATTTTATTTAATTTTGCTCACATTTGACAGAAAATTTCCACAAGTCCAGATTTCATCCTAGCATGAGAGCTGAATTATGGTCTTTTTCAGGAAGGAATACCAAGAAAGCAAAGACTAGGGGATAAATCATCTTCATAATTAATTTGGTTTTACAGCAGTTTTTTTTAACTTAATTTTGCACTGAGCAATAACACTACTTAAGGCATATAGTCAGCATCACTCAAACTAAAGGATTATCCAATTTCAGTATTGGCTTAAACTTCTACTGATATTTAAACCGCATCTCAGAGGAGTGAATGTGTGCAAGTACAAAAGCTATCATTTTTTAAATGCTACTTGACTCATATGTACTTTACATACCAGACAAGTTAAGTTCTTCACATCCATAAGCAGTTGAAGAGAGTTTATTCTCTAGTTAAGAGAGCCTATATATGTGATGTTGTCACTGTCAGTGTCACTTGAGAATTGTCAGCGAAGATGTTTGCATACATACATGCTACTTTCCATTTTAAAACTACTGGAAATACTAAATCCTCCTTCTCCTGTCAGAGGATGTCTTAATAGTTTAGAGATATTTATTGCAACATCATACATTCAGAGAACCAATGAGGCCACTTTACTCAGTTTTCGCATCTGTACTTCAAAACAGATATACAAAATTTGAAAAAGATTCAAAACAAATTGCATCATTAATTAAGAAAACGTTTTGCCTCATGGTATTTTCAGAAACCTAGTTTAGTTAGTGAAGTAAACATAGATTGCTTAAATTCAGTTATAAATATCTACCTACTTTTCAATAGTAGAGTGCTCTCTGAACTGATAAAGTCATAACACTATCTGATACTCATAAAGAGAAGCCTAGCCACTGTGGATTGGAAATTACTGGAGAATATTAATTATTATTTTATAAATCTAATTGAATGTAATAATTTTTTAACCTATGTAACATAGTGAACAACTTTTTAAAATAATTTTGAGTTTATCACCATTCATTAGTATAACCCCAAAATAGTTAAATTTTGTTCATTTTTTGGAAGTAACAGAGAGTTCAAAATAAAAGGTTGTTATAAAATAAAACAATCACATTTGCTCTGAAAATTTTGAAATATGCTTAGAACTAGATTAAAAATTTATAAACACTGAGATTTACTTGTTTCAGTTTTGATTAAAAAAGAAAAGCACTGTTCAAAAATTCCCAAGCAATTATAACCATGACCACCCAAAATGAAAACACATGGGGCTTTCTGGTGATGAGCATCTGAAAAAAACATTCAGAAGCAAAGGTTATGTTTTCTTTCCAGCAAGCCAGGGAGAAACAAGACCAAAGTATCAGCTCAGAAATGAGTCCCCTGGCTGAGCCATGCCTCTGAACCCTATGGCACTTACAATACAGAAGAAAATTGTCCACAGACAGAAACAGCTGAGCATACTCAAGCATGCTTTACACCAGTATTACCTCATGGCTGCACTCCAGAGCTAAAAGGCTTTGTCTATCAGCGCATAATTGTAAGTATGATTGACAGGCTTTTTAGTATTTTATCTAAATGTGTTCAAAATCTGTTACTGTATCTGGCTTTGTCTCTCACAATTGCTACAGAATTGATGGAGAAAGAAGAAGAAATGCTGATGAGAAGAAATTGTCTTGGATGACCTATACTTTTAAAAGCAAGAGGTAACTCTCTGCCTGGAGCTGTGCCTACAGAAGATGAAAGGATTGTTCTACAGATTAATAGTCAGTCATTCCAGCTTCACTCTAGCTAACCAGGCTAGAACAGCCATAAAGTTTTCAGAAAGACTTAAACACAGGCTGTGTCCTGTGTCCACCAAACATTCCAGGTATCTTATCTGAATTTCTATTTAATGCAAAATCCCTTCACCACTATCTTACTTTTTTCTTTGACTTTTGTGTATCGCTAGCAAATGTACCAGAGATCTGCCCACATATTTTACGCACAGAAAGGTCTGCAACATTTCACACAATAGCCAACGCTAGCAGAAGTATCCTGTTCAATCTCCCATGTAGGTAGATACAACAAACCAGATCTCAGTATTGTCACCCCAAGTCTTACAAAATTACATTTCATGTCTCCAGGAGTGGTGACCTTTAGATTCTCTTTTTTTTCCTCACCTTTGTTGCTGGAATTCACACATTCCATTTTTTTCTCCATAATCAGAAGAACTGGAAACCACTTTTCTCCAAGTGAAAGGTGAGAATCTCACATTCACACACTTCCACATAAGGAAGCTTAAAAAAATCCCAAAAAGCTACCAAAACTTTGGTATTCCAAGAAAGACTGATCACCTCCTTATCTGCAGTATCATGACTACATAGCGTTAAATAGATATTGCTCTCCCCAGAGCAAAGAGGTGATGTCATTTTCATATATAAAACAGAATAAAAATTCCAAAGTTTTGAATATTTGTGTCTATCCTGCCCTTGAGGTCATCAAGAGAACATACTCATATAAATTAAAAAATAACCAAAATTCACATAGTTTGGTCACAGAAATAAAAAGGAACCAAACCAGAAAGAGCATTATCAGAGATATTTTCTAAGATATTCTGTTATAATGCTGTAAATAACCATAATTTTTTTCATTTATGCTGCATTATCACCAGCAGATGATGTAATCATTAATCCTTTCTTCAAGTGTCTTGCACTGAGGTCATTATCATTTCTTCAAAACATGCTTTCATTCTGGGTTCCTTCCTCAGAGGACTGCATGGGGACTATAAAAAAATCCACCTAACCCATGTGAAAAAAGCAATATGAAACAAACATTAAAATTGTGCTATCAAGATTTCAAGAGTCAGAGATGTAACAAAGCTAAGATCCCACCAATCTTAATTATGTTTCCTAATATTTACATACTCGTATATATAAAAGACAACACTGCAATCTTTAGCTCAGTGCATTTCACTTGCACTTTCTTAAAATCCTAAACTTCAGTATCATGTCAGATCATCACGTATGCTTCCACACATGTGAAACATCAGGAGCCCATGGAGTGCACTTCCATACGAAGGACGTGTTATCCATACACAAGATGCTTTTCGGAACATCAAAGCACTTCTAAAAAAGCTGACAAAGGTATGTGTAAATTCCAATTCTTCTGTGCCCAGACCAAATAGAACTGCCTACCAGTTCTATTGTAAAAATTCCTATTTTGAAGTTACAGGGTAGCCCAGCCTAGATCTCTACTGCCAATGACAGCAAGACTCTCACACAGGCCATCTTGTCAGTACTTTACGCTGGTTTGTGCAGACTAAAACGTGCTAATATACCTTTCATACTATCCCTGTGGATTAGGCACAAATTTCTGTGGGTATGACAGAAGCTGAAGGTAAATATAACAAAATAACAAGGAAATAACATGATGACATATAAGGCAGCAGACATAAAGCTGCATAAAAATTTACCAAAGGTTGTTTGTTTGTTTGATTTTATGGTTTAAGTGTCAAAGTTCCCTCTCTTTGTCATATAATCAAGCATTCATGGAGGCCAAACTCTTTTCAGTGGTGCCCAGTGACAGGACAAGGGGCAATGGGCACAAATGAAAACACAGGAAGTTTCTTCTGAACATCAGGAAAAATTTTTTTACTGTAAGGGTGCCAGAGCTCTGAAACAGCCTGCCCAGAGAGGTTTTAGAATCTTCTTCTCTGGAGATATTCAAAACCCACCTGGACGTGATCCTATGAAACCTGCTTAAGGTGAACCTGCATTTACAATGTGTTGGACTAGATGATCTTCAGAGGTGACTTCCAACCCCTATCATTCTGTGATTCTGTAATTAAAAACCCTTAATGGCTGGGGTTGATAATTGCTCTCAATCTTCTCATTTCACAGGTTTCATCCATCTCTGACAATACTGTCACATACCATTCCCACATACCAACTTTGCAGGCAGAGAAAGCACGAAGCCCTAAGGTAATCAGTTTCAAAGGCAGGTCAAACTGCTTCTATTTGTAGCTGTGTAGGAGAAGAATATAGCTCACTTTTAGTCCTTAGCTTTTAATTTCTGCAAATCTCCCTGATTTTCCTTAAAAACCTCATTCAGGAAAAACTGTAAATGATCAACACATTACTTACAATAAATTTCCCTCTGCACCTTTGGTGGGATTGTTTGTTCCAAATTTGTGCAAGCTTCGTGTAAACTGCTCTGTGGGTTCAAGTTTGGGGGGGCGCTCCCTTTGCTGGTTGTTAGGAGAGTGAGGCAGAGAGACTGACTGCAGGCCAGCAGAAGCTTCAAAGAGCTTCTAAAACATCCTGAAACTTTCAAAGAAACTACACACTGAAGACAGACCATCATCTAATCTCAAGAAACAAATTCACTTACATACTTACAAGTATTTTGCTTTTACCTTACCCTTAACTAAAAATGCTGCTGCTACCACCACTGCAGATACTATAAATGTCAAACACACAGACAATTCAAAGATTATTAGTCATATGCATAATATAATTCACCACTAAGGGACATGGAGATCCATTCGCACAAAGTGCTAAAAGTCTTATAGTGAAATAATACTATTATATACTTCATTCATGCATAAAATCACTTGCTTTTCATTATTTCCTGAAGAAATCAAAATTCTGGGTCTGATGGATTGCTGTTTTCACCAGTCTTTAGATTCTTAGGTCCTAGTGAGATGGCAACCTGACTGAAAATCTACTCTCTCTCAAATTGTTGAGGATTTTGTCATAAAATATTCACAAGAAAATGCAAAACAAGGTTCTAAGATCCAAGAAAACCTGTTGCTGGTGGTCTCAAAAAGTCTGCTTCTGAACTACCTGAATGCTGCTTTCTGCTTACATAGCCTCCTGGCTGGCAAGCAAGGAAGACCGCAGCTTAGCAGGCTAACTGTGGGCACTAACAGCATTGCTTTGTTCATCAGCATCTGCTGCAAATAACCTAAACAGATTTTCAGCCAATCAGTGGATTGACTCTACCAGTTACACAAACAAAGTGACACCTATTGACCTGAACAACACTTCCTGCCCCAGCTCTCCACACTCTGCACAAATGACACATGACATACAGGGATGGTAAGCACATATGGTGTGCACAGTGGAACTTCAACCATTTCATTACATGTAATGAAACAAGGAGAATTATGGTTAAGTTAGTTAAAGATACTATCAACTTACTGGTAGATGCTGTCACATTATTTACTGTTATGTCACCACAGCATAAAAGGATTAGCTCAACTCTGCGTTAGCACTTGAAAATGACAGCTTACTTCCTTTCATCCTGTCTGCACTCCTCATAAATGTTATTTTTAGATGGCACTGGTATTTACAAATGGTTTGACCACAAGCCTCTAACTTGCTGGCACTTATTCAAGAACAAAATCAAGATATTTAAATTGTGAGGGACAGTACTGCAAAAATGAAATATTTAAAAATAGAACTAATATTTTACAGTTGTAAGATACATTTTGGCTAATGTTCTCCTGAAAACTTTACAAAACCAAAAGGCCACTCTCTGTACTTAGCCTGGGAAAGTCTCAGGTCATAGGCTAAGATCCAGCACAGACTATGTCTGACAACCGTCTCACAAATTCAGAAAATTGGTCACACAAAACCCAGAACTGTTGATGCACTGTTAACCTGTGAACTTGTGAAAATTCCTCAAGATGCAGTCTTTAGTCAGACTACATACTTATTTACAGGTTTATTTTCTTACTTTTTTTACAGCCTAATTTACTACATTGACTAACAACTGCAGAAGCAACTTTGTCTATAGCTTGCCTCTACATCTATGTGACAAAATCAGAACATCAGAGTGATCTTAGAAGATTGTGGGCATTATTAGATCAGCTATTATTTCTAAAATTTAAATATTCAAATCCTCTAATACCCCTGATCACAAGCATAGTTCACACATTTTCCTAAAATTTTAAACAAACTTGAAGTGCAATACAGATAGAAAGAAAGTCACTGTCAGCATGATTTAACACAATCTGCCTTACTCTCACACTGTTGTGAATAAGCCTATCATAAAAATGGTGAAACAACCTTAGCAGATGTATTGCTGTTGATAAACATACAGAAGCATATAAATTCCTGCTTAAATGAAAAGAGCTGAATATGATAAAAATAACTCTGGACAACAACAATAAACTGTTAAAATGTAGCCTTTCTAGACCGCTATCTTGTGCTATAAAAAGAAGAGGACTTTACAGAAGCAAGATATTAAACTGAAGGCACTTCCCAAGGCACTGCCTTGGTAAAACAGAGTGGATACAAGAGAACCCATTTGATTCACAGAGAAGTTCAAACCCTCAGGTCTTACTTGTTTTCAGTAATGAACTAGGTTTTCGTACTTAGGAAGTCTGGTGGAGACTCAACTCTGGGTATCAAAACAGTGAAGCTAACACTGAAATGCATTCCAACATCTAAGTTCCTGAGTCAGGCTTTAATAGCCATATACACACACTCCTGTCTTCACACTAGAATCAGTTCTCTCAAATCCAGGAACTGTTTATAGTGGAATAGATTTGAAAAAATACTAAAACTTTCAGAACTAGATATAGAATTTTTTAATTGAGTTTCCAAAAGCTTTGCTCAGAGAAGGAAGATTTCTGTTTCATTATTAACAGAATCTGTTGAAAAGTATGCTTGGAGGCTATAACTAAACCAAGAAGACTAGGAAGCAAGTCTGTGGCCAACTGTTTCCTGAAAAATACATAGAGGATGACAGGTGTATATGGATTGATAAAATTAATTCTTTGGGACTCATATTTTTTACAGGGGAATTTCAGGGTGACAGATGACCTCTGGGTTCTTTATCCATCTGACTTCAAAAATTTAACATGGACTGCAATGAAGAAGGCTCAGTATGATTTCTCTTCCTTAAAGAGGTCATTATGTATGTAAAGGGAATATGAGGTATTTGAATATCTTTTGCCTTATGTTGCCTTATGTGAGCTACATCAGCAGACTTGAAAAAAGCTTCACATCTGTGCATAATCTATTTATCCACACCATTACTCTTCCTCATGAACTTGTTAGTTATGAGTGGATTATAACTCAGCACTTCAGGATATAACTGCAAAGATGACCACAGGGAATGTAGATTGGGTATCAGTGTAGCTAGACCCTTGAAAATAAAAGTTTGAATAGAGGTCTGGGAGCAGATCTGATAGGATTCCCACTTTCAAATGTTGTATCACATGTGACCTGATGTGCCATGGCACGTCTGAGAGATGTACTTCAGCACTGACATTCAGAATATTTCAGATTAATCTTGCTCTTCATGATAAGATTACAGAACATCAGAAGCATCTCCTTAAGACCCATCTTTGCAAATGAAAAAAAGGGAAAAAAGGTAAATAAACCCTGTTGAGGCTACAAGAGCTTTCAAGATGAAATTCTGCATCTCCTGAGCAGCACCAGTGGCAGACTCTCTAGACATTGCTATGGTAGCACAGTGTTTTGGTTTGAGCCTGGCCAGAGGCCAGGAACTACCCAGCTGACTCCCCCACCTTGCAGCCAGACAGAGGAGAGGAGAGAGAAAAAAAAATTCAAAGCGTCCATGAGGCTTGTGATGAAGGAGTCGAGAGAACCACAGGCAAACTGGCAAACTACTTGAAGGTATGAAACTAAATTTACTATACTAAAATTAACACAAAAAGAGAAGAAAAAAAAGTGAGAAGTAATATTAGCTTTTGGAGAACACCTTCTTCCCCCACACCCCCCACTTCCCCCTCCCTGCTTTACCTCCTACCCAAATGGCACAGGGAGACAGAGAATTGGAGTGGGGGAGGTGTTTAGGTAAGGTCTTCACAATTCAAGGACTGGAGTCTTCCCCTGCTGGACGGTGGGGTCCCCTCTGGAAGGCAGTTCTTCAGGAGCTACTCCCTTTATAAAGTCCATCTCACAAGCAGTCTTCTGCTAACTGCTGAATAACTGACTAATGCTGCAACATCAGTCCATCCCGTGGGCAACAGCGGCCCTCAAACTGCTGTGGTGTGGGTCACTCCTCCACAGGCTGCAGTCCTTTTAAGCACCCCCCTGCTCCAACATTTGCCAGAGGGTCTCTGCACTCCTGCAGTCCTCCATGGGCTGTGAGGGAGGACATCCCGCTTCACCATGGTCTCAACACCACCTGCAGACGAACCTCAGCTCCAGCTCCTGCAGTATCTCCTTCTGACCTGACCTTGGTGTTTCCATGTTTTTCAGCTCACATCTTCTCACTCACCCCCACCTCCCCGGCTGGAATTAAAACGGCGCAACCAGGATTATTTTGAATTCCTTCTTAAATATGTTATCACAGAGGCGTTACCACTTCTAATTGTCTAAGCGGCATGTCCAGCTTTGCAGCCAGCCAGACATCGGCCCTGCAGGACATGGTGGTGGGGCTTCTAGCAGCTTCTCACAGAAGCCACCCCTGCAGCCCCCCCACTACCAAAAAACGGGTCTTGCTAAACCAGGACACACAGGTAAAACTGAAAAGAGAAAAATTTTTACATCAATTTGAATTCTCTGTGGTCAGAGTTTCTTTTTTAATTAGGTCTTAGTTTCATTTGTCCAACCATGGGACTGAGAAAACAAATTCAAACTTTACAATTAACAAATGAGAAGAAGCCAGAGAGAGTCATTCAAAAGTCTCAAAGTATTACTATTACAGACACTTTCAGAAATAGAATACAAAAATCCTCATCTAAAACCAAAGAAAACAAGTTTTACTGAAAGCATTTCCTTAGGATTTAAAGGCTTAAAATATTTCCCTGTGGTTTAAAAGGCTTACACATAAATGTTTACAGGTATAACTCACATACCAGATATAAAGAGCCTGTTGCAGAACAGTAAGCAAATACAGAATTTCTTACAAGTAAAAAGGGGACTACAACATGCTTCATGTGGTCATATTAGTTGTGCATTGCAGGCAGGGTATTTTTAGTAAGTCCACCTAGTGATCAAGATTACATCTTGCCCTCTGGGCCCTGTCCTTCAATGGTACCTTTACAGATTAGAAACCCACCTACTCTAGTGTTTACTGTGAAACAGCTACATCTTGTTGGCAATTTTTATGATACATATAGTTTGTTTTTCTGTATCACTGAATCCTACAACTTTGTCAGTAGCAATATTACCAGGGGAATATTTTAGTTTACTCTTTCCTTCATGCTTGCAGTCTGACCTTCCTAGCCTATCAGCCATTCCCAACATCAGGAAGAGAAGGTTCCTGCTGTGTTTTGTGGTGGAACTTGAGCCCACTGGCACTTCCAGGGGCCAGCCCTACTCAACAGAGAGGTTTTCAAGGTCAGGTAGGACTGCAGACAAATGTGCAACTTCATCAGCCTTTTAGGAGTTTTAAGGTAAGACCCATTTCTAAACAGTGGGTACCAGTTTACTTCCAACACAGCTACATCACCATATTTGCAACTTATTTCAAAGACTACCAACTTCCTCCAGCTTCAATGAGGTTGGACACCTAGCTTTTACACTGAGTTTGGTTGCCCCTGTCAGAACAGCAATGTCTGAATACACTCTTTTTTCTCCTGGTCCCAACTGTCTTGTTGAAAGACTGTTTCGCAGGTAAATGCTTCCACAAAACTTCTGTTGAGATATTGCTGTGTTGGGCACCTTACTGAAGCAGTTAATAAATACATGTGATTTTGAATGCTTTAAAAGGACATGCTAAGCCAAGTGTAGCAAAAGGGTTATTTCTTTTACTCTCTTTTAACAGTAGTGTTTGGAAGGTAGTTTAAGATATATTTATGTTTACATGGTTTCTTCGCTGGATATTGAATATATAAAAAAATTACACTATTGGTATATGTAATATAAATTCATTACTTTTCACTCACATTTTATATGTGTAAGAAAATAGTGTAGACATTATACTGCCTTATTTATATTTGGATACAGGAACCATTGAAGGATGCAGATACAAGAGGTCATTTCTAAAATGTGTTCAAGTGGAAGGAAAAAGGTTATCTCAGAACTGAAATTGATAGATTATGGACTAGGGGACTTCATCTCAGTTCTTGAATTCATGCATTTTTCTCTGCATCAATGGGATCTCTCCACAGATGAGGAATCATTAAGCAGCAACTGGTCAGAGACGATGGAAGTGTTAACCATTCTACTGAGTAATATAAAATAACAATAATTAATAATCATGTAGGAATGGGATTCCTTACATGTAGTCATGGCATTTTTATCCAAAAGCTAGTGCTAGAGCTAGCATTCCCCCATATTCCTTTATTAAAGACAGTCCATAAACTACTAGGATGCTAAATCTGAAACAGCTGGTTTAGATACTTATTAAACTCTTCCTAATAGCAGATTTTAAGTTAGTCTTAAAAATTTCAAAACTGAGCAAATTTTATCTTTTAATAATTACTTTTTCCTTACCTAATTTTACATTAATCTTCTCAAAAAAAAAGGTGATGAAATCTCATTGTTGTCTATAATTTCAAATTTATGTTTAGCTAACTTGAAAGACTCAATAAAAGCATAAATTTTGGAAACACTGTTTTAGAAGCTGGAGAATCCATTTCTTACTACCAGATGACTAGCAACTACTTTTTGAAAACTGTAATTAAATTTAGAAAGTCGTACTGTTACTAGCTTCAGAGAACTAGCTGTACAGTTAATTATGAAGCAGATCAGAGTTGTGCTCTATCTTTAAAACTAAATGCTTGTTCAAAGATTTGTTGCCACTAGTGAAATCAACCACTTTTTAATATGTCCTATATTATTTTTTCATTTTGAGTGCAATCCGGTTTTGCAGTATATAACACCAGAACATGCGTAAACAACAATTCTCTGCCACCTTACCAACTATGGTCTTGCCCGTTTTATTCTTTTCCTCTGTCATTTTAATCTATCTTCCTAAAATATGTGTAAATCAGTTTTAAGATATAACATGGAAGAAAAGCTTTCAAATGGTACAAAAAAATGTCATGTCAAATACAATATATTCCTCCTGTGTCCTGATTTAGAGAGCATTACCAGGGAAGAAGTGGCACAGGTTGGGCTTTCACATATTTCACTCATCCCTAAACTCCTCACTATGCCTCTGGAGCAAATGTCAGCTTCACAGCTTGTTACGAATTATACTACAAGCTCCAGTGCTACAGAATGGGTTGAGAACAGGCAAAATTAAGGTTACTGTTTGAATACCCACCAGCTTCCCTGGAAGTAAAAGAAGATGCAGGTCAATATGTAATGCATACTGTAATGAAAGAAGAGTTAACTTTCTAAAACTTTAACACTTGTGATTCTCCTGGTGGTAAAGAAAGGTAAAGATAACTCTTGAATCACACGAATATTATCTCATAATTAATAGACAGGGTGTGTGATACCGTTTGAAACAGTAAAAGAATGAGAAAAGAGTAAAGAACAGGACCTACTTTTTTTTTTTCATTTGTCACAAAAATGTATCTTCTGTTTGCCAGAGGTTTAATCTTTTTGTTCTGTTTCACAAAGGATCAATGTTATTTTAAGCTGTTAATATTACCCCTTTATTAGCACATAACTATTAGATCTTGGTACTTATGTTACCAGTCACAAGAATAAATAAGAAATCACAAAGCCAAAGAAGCAAAACTTTTAAACAGAACAAACCAGCAACAAAGAAATAAACAAAAAACAAACTGAAAAGCCACAACTCTCCTTTAAAAAACAACCATTATTACTACTCCACTTTTAAAGAAAAATCTTTGCAGCATCTTCTGTTTCATACTTCATTCTCTCATTTCTAGATTAGTCATTCTTTGCAATTTTCAAGATCCACATGGGTAATCAAGCAAGTCCCTTTCCAGCTGATATTTCACACACAGTCTCAAGTCTTAGTCCATGGAATTTATCAAATGTAGCGTGCAACCTGTCACTGCCACTAATTACCAAAAAAAAGCCTCCCAAAAATCAGAAACACAAACCAGCTAATTTACCAAGTTTGTAATGCTTTCACAAACTATCTGTTCCAAGTGATATCATTCTGGAGAGTATTCTCTATGTGTTATCAAAGTCAACATCTGAAAGAATGCTGAATTCAGAGGATGCATGCTCTGTCCTCCAGCACTTAACAGGTAGCACATTCCACTGACCTGTGTCCCAAAAGGAAGGAGGACAAAGGGAGCAGGAAAGGATATACTGACAAAATATACACTCCCATCTGACTATTTAATAATTTGCTCTCAGTAATGTCTTCCCAGTCCTCAATTACTTTTCATCCTGCTCGTTCCATACTTATAAATTCTTTTGCAAAATATAAATATTTGTGTCTACAAAACAGTGAGAAGAAAATCAAAGTAATTTTTCACTGGTTGGTAGCAGTTTTACCTAGAAAAATTTAACTCTGCAAAGCCTACAGTGTTTCTGAACCATAACTTTAATAGTGTTTTCACTGCATAGCTGGAGACAGATCTTGATGAAAATTAAAAGGTGCATAAAAACAAAAAAGAAAACACATATATCAAGACAATAAGAAGCCAACTTGGGACGTGTCCTGCGTACCATCCTAAATTACCTTCAGCATTTTTAATTCTGAATAAGGACCAGGGTTTGACAAGCCCATGGTGACATATAGAGCTTAAGAACTGCAGCAGAGTTCTCACATCACACAGAATAAAGATCAGACTTCTATAAGTTGCAGACAATTAAGAGAAACTAATTAAGAGCTTGCTTTCGGCAGGCTAGTATCCTTTAAATATATATTCGTGTTTCAATGTCTATGTGAGTTTGTTGTACTCTAACCTGGTTGGGACAAATCCACTGCCACAACATAACCTTTAATACACACTAGGAACTAAAAGCACTTGTGGAATGCAGCAGTGTGCTGGGAACTTCTCTACCAATAGCTCAAAGTCAAGCAAACTGCCTTTATAAATAGAACTACTTTTCCTTTGAATTTGAAAGGCAAAGAAGTTTAATTATGAATGCAGTCATCCCAGCCTAAAGGAAATACTTTTTTTTGCATTAGTGTGGCATTTGTGACTCTGCTAAATTATGTTAGAAAAAATAAAACAGTCACATCTTACCATTGCCAGTAAGCACTTTGCCACACCTTGTTTGATTAGCTACTGATCTGAATGGGACAAGGTGGGTGTAATATGAAGAGAAGTTAAAGAAATGTTGGATTGAGAAGGACTCTGGCATGATTCAATGGAAAAACTGGTGAGTTTCTAAAGAAAAACTATAAAAGTGGGATTAGCCTGAAAAAAATAGTTTTACTATATAAAAGATTCAGAGTCCTATCCATTTTGCTTTAAGGTGCTTAACCTAACCAAGAAATTGTTTTGCAAAATAATCACACTCACCTGTGTTCTCAGAACTTACAAATTCTTAGTAAAAAATTGTGGCCTCTGAAAATAAAATTTTGATCTCTTGAATATTTTTAATATTTTTTCTTTTTTTTTTTTTGTCTAATGCATGTACCCCAAGCCTATTCTTGTTTATCCAACTGTTTGTGTGGGATATTAATTGCAGTGTGTAAGGTAGGTTGTTACAGAACTCAGGTTGGATGTCAAATTCCATTTAGATCTTTGAAAAATTCAGGCTTCCTCAGAGCTCAGATCCAATCCCTGAGTAAAAGACACTTTTACACTGTTATTCTGTGATTTCATTGTGCACATGGATGTTATAAATGTTCTACTGACAAACAAAACAAAACCAAAAAGAAACCCCAACCTACCAACAAATCAAACAACAAGCCACCCAAGTTCTGCTTCCATTTTCAACAAATAATACTCATGCAGTGAAGGACAAGTGGGAGCTCTGTCAAAATATTGCAACAAATGGTTAATTACTGCAGGTAAGAAAACACAATATGTATTATTACTTTTCTGCTGCATTCTTAACTTTCTGACTCCTGCTTGTACTGGCTTGCCTCCCTTTTGCCAATGGAGATTACATGCTCTGTTCACTTGAAGCGCAACGGTACATCTTAAGTGCCCTAGAAGGTTAGGGCATGTGAACTGTTTTTCTGCTATCAGCAATAAGTACTAGTTGTGCATCATATATGAAGAACTTTCAATCAAGTACCAAATGTAAAAAATCAAAGAGTAACATAAGTCAGTCTATTTTATAGGCTCAGTTCAGTAGCTTACACAAAAGCTACTACTCCATTCACGCTCCCTCGCAGTTTACCTCTAGCAGACATCTGAGGAAATGGTTCTGATTTGAATAATTAATTTTGTTAGCTTGAATTATCAGACCTTTGCTTTTGCTTTCTTTTGCCAAAAATAATTTTTATAGCCTTATTCTTAAGTTCCTCACATCCATTTATTTGTCCTTTATGAAAGCCATTTTATGTACATAACTTATTGTAAGTGGAATACAACTATTTCCCATATAACTTATTTCAGTTCATGCTTTTTACTATGATCTAATGTGAACCATGCATTCATCCTGTGTCAATGATTAAACCAAGTCCTTTTTCTCTACATTTTTTTCCATGATGCTATGCTTCCTCTTGTCAGTTCTGTTACCAGCCCTGTAAGAGTATTTATACCAACTAGGCATACAAATGAAGAAGCTAGTCAAGACTCTCGATGGTACTTCTGTTGGCCCCAAGAGTAATTTCAAAGTGTTTCTCCCATCTATAGACACCTTTGAAATTAATTTTCTGGAGTGATACTAGTCACCTTGCATGGGTTTGGTCACCATATAGGTAATCACACTTCTTGATGAAAAATGGCATATGTTAGCTATGTAATCAAAAGGTAGCTGTATGGATCCCAAAGGATAAGAAAATTTTAGCATTTGATTTGACTGAATCATACATTCATCACCATAAGAGATACTTGTCCTGCCAGCGTGAAGTTGCGCATATTCTACATAACTCCAAAACACGGTCATCAGTTACAGCCAGATTTTTCAGAGAAGCGATTTAACAGGTCCAGCCTACTCAAGGGAAAAAACTCAGGGAACTACACCTTAATTCATATCAGGTAACAGTTAACTGCCTATTGAGTGTCTCACTCAGAAACAGCGCTTCAGTCAGTAACACTGAACCACCCGGGAGCTGAAGTTGCTGCAATTTATTGTGCCCTGCAAAGTACTGGAAAAGCCTGATAATTATTTAAACTGCCTGTGACTTGTCTTTGCCAATCTTTTCTTGTCCTCTACTTCCTAACAGAGTAAGCTGACTTGTTAATAAAGAGAAAAATATATTCATATATCTGTCATACCTATTTCCACATTTAATGGCTCCCAATTTTTGGCACTTTCTACTAGGCTTAAAATCTCTTAGACATGGTCTACACACGACGTTTTTATGAACTGCTACTGTCCTTGTAATTTCTTTCCCTCTGGTATGAATAAATTCCTGCCACAGTCAGTAATCTCAACACATGCAAGCTCAGTCATATACTAAGCCTATGGAATGGGGTTTCTATCAGAGTAAAATGCAATTATACAGCTGTAATTGTCCATACTCTTGCTAAAGCAGGCAACAAACTACTTTTGTTATTATTAACCTAGTGTAAGACAGACCTCGAGAAAATAACAATAGTCTTCTCCTGAGGTCAAAAAATTATATAACCATTAACACAGGTATCCATCCATGTAAAGGGACTACTGAAATGGTCAGTGTCCTGAAGATCATATCAAAACTGATTACTTCTGCTTGGAGAGTGATCTTCTCAGACAGTGGAGAGAAGAAGGAAAGGGAAGAAAAGGAAGAAGTCTTTCTGCACTTAATTTTAGTATAACTATTTTTTCAACAAAATGTAATTGAAATATCAAGATTATCTTGACCAATAACTGCTTACCCACTGTTCAAGTCATAGCAAGTGCATTTGAAAAAGAATGCAACATTTCACTTTTGCCCAGAGCAAAGTAGTCAAAAGTCTAGGCTCTTCAGACAGACCTTTATAAATAATGTTTTTGATAATATAATTTTAACAGGTTAAAACATGACCCTAATTAAGAGTGAGAACTGAGTCGTATTCAGAATGTAGACTCGGCAATTTTTTTTTTTAATTACTGAATCTGATTTGAGACTTTAAAGTTAGTATGAGTTAAGAACCTTTCCCTTTTAAGGAACTAAGATATCAGGTAAAATATATGCATGATTATAGCTTATGCCAAGTTAGCTTAAAAATTTCAGTATACATTTTCTCCCTATCAGAAAAAAAACCCAAACAAAACAACCTGAACATGCTTATTTGAAATTTAAACACAGCAAGTTGAGACTTGAATGATTAACCAGATTCAGGTTCCTGTGATGCTTAAAGCAGCTCAGTGCCCTCTCCACCAGAGTGTAGCCAGCCAAGCTGCCACCAGGCAACAGATTTAGAGTGGTTAATCACAAAAATGCCAGAAGTCAACCTATGTGCTAAATTAGGAAAGCAGTATTCCTAAGTTTACCGTATACTGAAAAAAGTAAAAGAGATTCTTTCAGAAAACAATTCACGTATTGCAGAAGGTGCATATACCTGCATGCCTCTGACAGAACAGGGAGCCTAAAAAATATTTCCCCTGTTTGAGAATTAACCAAAATGCATGACCTTTCCATCACAGCTTCCTTCTTCAGCAAAAAAACCCCATACCATAAGACTTTGCAATAGCAATTATAAGTGACAGTTTACAAATGAAGTGCAGAAGAAACAGATTCTAACTCCTTGCTGCACACATCTTTCTCATCCCTCTGGCTACTCTGTAATGGGTGCTCTTCTTTTTATTACTGTGAAACAGAAGAACCATTCTGGATGTGGAAAACCCTCAAAACAAGAGTCTCAGTAAACCAAAATTTTAAAATTTATATAAAATGTTTTGACAAACAGACATTAGGTAACAATTGAAAATACGTTAGATAGGAACCTCTGACTAACTCATTTTTATGAAGAACATGTAAACAAAGATGTATGTTGTTTAAATTGTACAATATTACACACAGAGACGTTTTTCATCTCCTTATAATCAAGGTTAGGCATTTATATCAACTTTTTAAAAGATGGAAAATCCATTTGAACGAAGAAAACCTATCACAGAATCATGTTTAAGGCTGAAATTCACAATGACCTTACACAGAACATGATACTAGCGATTGCTTTAAGAAAATGTTTTTTACTATGAAATGAAGAAAATAATATCTGTGTTTATGTTATATATAATGATGCATAAAAGAGTGTTTGTTAAATTAATAAACAATTATTCAATTCCTGGACTTCAATACCTTTTGAAACACATTTTCTTTCTAAAAACGTAGGTGCAGACACACTCCTTGGGGCTTAACTTAAACAGTACTCAACCTGAATATCTCTGAATGGTAACCAGGAGATTGATAAAAAAAGCAAACTACAGTGATGTCTTAACTTATGTATTGATAATAAATAGAAAGAGTAAATATAAGATTTGAATAATTTTTAAAAAACCCTTTCTATGCCCTCTTGTCCAGAGCCATATTTAGAGTATACAGTTTTCCTATTATCTAGCCTCTACCTAAATTTCCAACATTTTACTGGTAAGAAATTAAAGTGCAGTGTACGTTATGCATATATAAATGCAGAGGCAAGCAGTATATTTTTCTGTAAACTGAAAATACCCTTTCACTGAGGACTGGGAGTGGTAACACCCTTTTACTGACGTCAGTAAAAAGGGAGAGTTAAATCATTAACAGACGTTAAAAATCAATTTGGCTACTTCTGGCAGGTGAAGTCAGATACTTTATTATGAAAATGATAAATCTTTTGGCTCTTTCTTTCAATGAATTGATTTTATGAAATAAGGAGTGATAAGAGAATTTTATGAAGTATAAACAGTATATATTATAAATAATAACACATGGCCCTAGAGCAAATGCTCTTGTGATTGATCACAGCAGCTAAATCCCTCGAGTGGCTTACAGCATAGTCACATTGGGATCATTTATTGTACAATCCATATGTTAACTAGATAACTGCCTAGTGTGGAAAATTTATAAAGTTAAGGCTAATGAAACGAGGGGGTTTTGCTGGATTTATTTCTCACTGCAGAGATGATGTAAACGGAGAGCAGTACATGGCCTGTCTTTAAGGGAGCTAACCCTACCTAATTCAGAGATATAACTCTCAAAAAGCAAAGAATATCTCTGATTTCACCTTCAAAATAAAATCAGGAGAAATAAAATACAAGCCAGAAATAACTGTTTGCCTGCACATGCCAGTTTGTACTTATGTCAGCACAGTTCCCAGAAGTGAACACCACAACATTTCAGAGCACAGGGACACAGTGACACCAGACAATACTGATTCAAAGCCACTCCAATAAAAGAATGGTCTCAAAAAGAGTTACTGTTCTGGTGTCCCAAAACCATTTGCGCAGCCCACGTAATTCAAGCAAAAGTACAAAAACACAACACCAGATGCCCATATGGAAATGCCAGTAAAAAGCAAACTTATAAGACCCTCCCAGCTATCAAAGCAGTTATTTCTACGTAAACCTGTTATGGGATCAACCTGGTTCCAACTCCCTTGGCTGAGTCAGCACTTTGTTTTCACTTTTCAGCAGTGAGTTTATGGATCTTGACTCTGGTGACATTTGTTTCACAGAGGAAAAGGAAAACTGGTCCATAAAGTTCCCAAAGGCTGCAAAGCCAAACCAGGAATGCTTGTGAGAAAATTGAAAGCAGATTGCTGGGTGGACTCAACTGCCAGGGATCTTGGAGCTGGTAGACCCTGCTCTTACCAGGTGTTACTACAGAAATTACTGTACACATAGCTTGCTACTAGGTCAGTAGTAGCTCACAGCTAATTAGGTCTGAGAAATAGGAAGAAGGTGTTGGTTTGGTATGCTAGCACAAAAAATGACAGTGTGATCTTGTTAAGCTTCCATCATTAGTAAGACTACATGTCATTGCATAAGAAGAAATTTTTCATTCAAGTGGTTCAAGATATCCACACACACCTTATCCAGGAAGCATCATTTGTTCTCATACACAGAACAGTGAAATAAGCTACTCGCCCAAACAGACAATCCATGGATTAATGGATAAATTGTTAATTTTGCATGGAGGAAACAATATTCTTTTCCTTTTCATATTTTAGCATGTTACTATTTTCTTTTATAATCTTTCCAGTTGTGCTGGTGCCAAATATGTTATGAGGTAATGTTTGCTCAAGACAAGTCTTCAATTCCAGTCAACTGTCAAAGGGAAAAGCCAAATAGTGGTGCTGCTTCCACACCTGGTCCTTGAATAAATCTATGGCACTGTATCATCTTAGTACCCTACAAATGAATTATCATTTGCTTGCATTGGAAAAGCAATGGAGGAGATCACATTGAAAAGCCTTACAGCCATCTTTGTCAAGAAACAGATTTGAACCTGAAGATATTAAAATAGCTCTTCTTTACCATTTTATCTAAGTCAAAGACATTTCTCATTAAGCTATCTTATGGTTGACTGAACCCTCCACAAATAAATAGCAGGAATTTACATGGAACTGACAACACTACCCCTCTCTCACCTCTCATAATGTTCAACTGGATAGTAGTTACTATCCACTGACATCTGGCAGCCTTTAACCATTAGTCCTCCTTCTGTCAACTCCAGTCACATCATTACATTGCACAAATAATTCTATTTTCTTTCTCTTTTGTATCTAGAATCATAGAATCAACCACAGAATTACAGAATCAGAGAACAGTCTGGGTTGGAAGGGATCTTTAAAAGTCATCTAGTCCAAGGCCTCTGCAATGAGAAGGGACATCTTCAACTAAACCAAGTTTCTCAAAGCCCCATTCAACCAGGCCTTGAACACTTTCAGAGATGAGGTATTCCACAACTTCTCTGGGCAACTTGTTCCAGTGTCTCATCACCTTTGTTGTTAAAAATTTCTTACTTTCATCTAGTCTGAATCTATCCTTTTCCAGTTTAAAATCATTATCTCTTGCCCTACCACAGCAGGCTCTGTTAAAAAGACTGTCCCCATCTTTCTTATAGGCCCCTTTTAGGTACTGGAAAGCTGCTGTAATGCCTCCATGGCACCTTCTCTTTTCTGGCCTGAACATTCCCAACACTCTCAGTCTGTGTTCATAGGTGAGGTGCTTCAGCCATCTTCATCGACATCTCTCTGAAAGATCCATGTTGTGCTGAGAGCCCCAGAGCTGGACACAGTACTCCAAGTGCAGTCTCACAATGGTGAAGTAGGAGAGGGAGAATTCCTTCCCCCCACCCCGCTAGCCATCCTATTCTGGATGCAGCCCAGGATGCAACTGGCTGTCTGGGTTGCAAGTGCACATTGCCAGCTCACGTCCAGCTTCTCATCCACCAGCACTTCCAGTACTTCACAGCAGGGCTGTTCTCGATCCCTTCATTCCCTAGACAGCATTTAGTTCTCAGGAGGATCAGAGGGCCTTTCAGGTTCTTCAAAAGTAGCAATGCAGAGCATATGCAGATCAAATTCAGGAAAATATCGTGTAAGATATATGAAAATTAAATAACCTCAATACACCTCTTTGTAGATTATCACTGTAATGTTGCAAAGAAGGAAACATCAGAACCACACATAGTTACTGTCAGACTGATTAAAAGCACTGCTTACTAGTTTTCAAATAAACCGGTATTTCCTTAGTCCATAAGTCTTCCATAAAAGTGACTACTGACCACTATATTATTAAATAACATCAAAATGAGTACTTACAGAGCATTTGACAACTCTGACGATTTGAAATCATGATTTAGTTTAACATTTTTAAATGGCCAATTCCTTTTATATTTTCCCTCAGCTAGAGGCAAGAAAACAGGTTTATTTAAAACTTACTAAGAAAAACACTTGCTTTCTTTTATAACCAAGCTGCATTTCACATATCCTTCAGTATCAAGCTATTTTTTATAGACATAAAATACATCCGAATTTGACCACCATATATATATATATATAT
>WBMZ01002006.1:0-110330 GCA_013400975.1 Atrichornis clamosus
CTGGCGCTGGGCTGCGCCGCCGACAGCGACTTCGCCGAGGGCGGCCCGGAGCGGCGGCGGCCCGGGCCCGGCCCCGCCTGCCCCCGCGACTGCGGCTGCACCCAGGAGGGAGTCGTGGACTGCGGCGGCATCGACCTCAAGGAGTTCCCGCTCCTGCTGCCCGAGCTCACCAACCACCTCTCCCTGCAGGTAAGGGCGCGCATCCACCGCCCCCGGGCCGTGCCCTTATCCCTCCCCTCATCCCTGCGCCATCCCTCAGCCCCTCCTCGGCTTCCCGTCGGGAGCAGCAGGTGCAGCAGGCCCAGCCCTTGAGCTGCACGGATGTGCCTGGTTATTGGCATTCTCTCCCCACAGATCCAGGGCGGAAAGAGATAGGGATTTTTTCTCCACATTCTCTCACAGCACCAAGAGAACTTTTGTCCAAACCAACAAGTTCTTGCTTCTCCTTTCTCCAACCCAAGTTTCTGGTGGAAGCCTTTAATTTTGAGGTGTCTTTGAAGAAGATGGGCTAAAGGACTTTATTACAGAGAATTTTTCAGGCAGCGCTGCCTGTTAGTTCAGGTGTTGCAGACACAGTGAGCCAGTCCAGACACAGGGCCAGCCCATGGCCCTCAGTGTCCCACCTCTCCCAGCAGCACATGGACTGAGCAAGGAGCAGGTGTGACATGGTCAATGCCACCCATCACCCCGAGTGGCCCTGCCTGGTGCTGGACTGCCTGTGGTCAGGACACTGATGTCACCTGCAGCAAATGGTTCTGCTCCAGACACCTCATGTCTTGTCATGACAAGGACATGTAAGGATGTGAGGTTCCAGTTTCAGGTAGAAGCAGGATGTCCTAGGCTGTCAGCAGGTTTCCATGCTCTGCTGTTAGTAAATTGATCCCTATGACCAGCATTTGGGCAGGTGTCATTTCCCTGCCAGTGCTCTGACACCTGAAGGGCCTCCTCAGAGAAGTGTCAGTAGTTCATGTTTTCAGTGCCTGGCCCTTAACCAAGTGCTCTTGGTTTATTGCTCCCATCTGCCATTTCTGTCCAATGGATGAAATGCAGATTTTGTTTAGAGCTTTCTAGTTAGAAAAACTGTAATGTAAGCTGGCACTTTCCTCAGCAGATCTGTCCCAGGCGTGTGCTAGCCATGGCTCCTGCTTCTGCTGCCAAACGAAAAGAAGCTTTTTGGAGCTGCAGCTGTCACTTTCTGTGTACTGGCCTGGCTTCCAGCACAGTGGGTCCTTGTCTGGTCCCCTAGATGCTAAAACTAGAATCACTCATTAATGGTCAAAATGTTAGTCAGCATGTTAATGAAAATTTGATGGCAGTCACCCCTGACAGCAGAACCAGTGAGAGTGAGCCCAGTTTGATGCTCTCTTCCCATGACAAGTGGTTTTTAAAACAACCCATGAATAACAGAAGTGATAAACTTGGAAATCCACCATGCCAACCTTGTAGCAAATGCTTTGCTGCAACTACAAGGTTTGGCTGTGGCAGATGGATTGTGGGCCTTGCCAGGCATAATCACACTCTGTGTGCTACTGATGCATAAGCTGGATATTTCTGGAGATAAGCAGAAGTCAGGCTTTCAAATGCTGCTGGGTTTGGATGTTTTGGTTTTGAGATCTGAGTTTGGCTCATTACTGAGAGAAGTCTTGACAAGGATTTGATGTGGTGGGTTCACTTCCAGATTTTATTGCAGTTCACAGTCTGGCTTTACTGGGATCCTTCCTGGATTACTTTGCTGATGATTAATACTCTCAATTTTCTTAGAATAACCAGATAGAAGAAATCTTTCCAGAAGAGCTTGCTCGTCTTTATAGACTGGAAACTCTCAATTTGCAAAACAACAGGCTGACTTCAAAAGGTGAGCCATGGGGTGGACAGAGCCCGTACCTCCAGAAGAACAGTTTATGCAATGAGGCCAGTGTCAGCTGATAAGGAAAGCCAGGGTGATGGACTGGCTTGGTTGGGGTGGTTTGCTGTGAGCCTCACTCCTTTGGCCATCACACAGATCATGGAGACACTTTATCATCTGAAACACAATACTCAGTATAGAAGAATGCAGCCCTGCTGAACCAGTGGAGGAGACCTGGCAGGAGCACTGTGTACTGTGGTGTGAGATCTCCTCATCCAGGAAACTCCCTCTGGTCCCACAGGCACTTCCATGCAATGCACTTGAGAACTAGAAACATCCACATGCTGAATGATTTCCTTCTGAAAGACCTTGTTTAGTTCAGTCTAGTCGGTCAGTGCAGTTCAGTCCAGTTTTGTTCTGGTCAAATTTGGTATGAATTTATATACACACTGCAAATAAGGAAATTTATACTCTTCTAAAGCCATTTAGATTTTTGTAGGCAGGTTTTGCTTGCTCAGTCATATGCTTATTAGAGAAACTTGACAAGGGGTTAGTAAGGAAAGCAAAAGAAACAGAGGAATTGGAGTAAATAGTAAGAGAGGAGGATATGGGATACAAAAGATGTAATTGTTAATATATGTGTCACCCAGTAGATCTGAATGCTCTTTTAATCTTTACTGCAATGATAGAGAACAGCCTTTCTTGAGAATGTGGGCACATTATACATGGGCCCCAAGGCACAGCACTCTTACGTAGCTTGGGGAAGGCTGTGCTTAATGTGTTCTGCCTTTGACATTATCACCTTTGGGCCTTCATGTTTCTTTCACAAGCTTCCGTGCAGCCCTGAGTTTCCAGTGTGTTTTGACATGGGAAATAGCTTCACCTTTGACTCATGGTTATCTAAGTGCCAGGTGGAAGTGTTACTTCAGGCTTTCCAGTGCGACAGGGATCTGCCTGTGTGATCAGCTGGATGTGAAGTGACTCAGCTGAAAATTAATAATTATTGGGGGAGGATATGCTTTGAGCTGGATCAGCTCTCTGAGCTGTTACTGTTTGAGTATCTGTATTGTGGGAGAGCAGAACAAGAGAAGGGTTGTGACATGCAGATACTGCTGTTATTTTGGCAATGTAGTCATACATCAGGTTGATCTGATCATTAAGCAACCTCAGATGATGTCCTTGCAAGAAAAAAGATTTGCGGAATCATCAGCAAATCACAGAGGAAAGTTTTCAGATAGTGTGTTTGCTGCAAGCACTGATAATCAGCCTTACAGCAGGTCTGCACAGCCCTGTACCTGACTCCTGCCAAGTGGGCTTGGCCACAAGTCTTGTATGCTCAGGATTCTTAACAGTCTTCCATTGCTCGTAACATGTGTATTTTTGGCTTGGTTTGTGGTTTGTTGGTTTGTTGTTGTTTGTGGTTTATTGTCTTTTTTAATTAAAGACAACAATAGGTCTGAGTCAGATGGTTTCAGTGGCAGGAATAAGTATTTCAATCTCATGTGAAAGATACCTGAGAGGGAAAGCTGCCCTCTGGTATTTTCACTCAGAAAGGCAGTAAGGTGCTGATGTCACTAATTAATTATTCCTGTTTTTAAGGATTGCCAGAGGAAGCATTTGAGCATCTGGAGAACCTGAATTACCTGTACCTGGCAAACAATAAGGTAAGAGGCTCTGAAGCCTTTCAGAGCTCTTTTCTAATTGAGTTCTGAAAGTTAAATGAGCAAGTTGTCAATTCTTTTTAAATGTATGTACTGCTTAAGTAAAATTCTGCTAAAGTGATATTCTAATGCAGGTTCATTTAAGGTCAAGACAATCAGTATGTGAAAAATTTAGAGGCTACACACACGTCTAATATTTTGAACACTTATTTATTTGTGCACCTGGTGAAAGGTTTCCCTTGGGTAGGGAAGTATGGAGAGCCCCTGCATGCAGAAATTACCACTGTATGCAAATAAACTGTGGGGTAATGATGTGAAATGCTGCCTTATCTCGTCAGATGAGCCTGGTTGAAAAATTTATGAACAAATACATCCTAGTACCTGTGTTTGAGTCATCAAGATCTGTAAAAACCTATCCAGTTTTCCCTGACTCACATTCTTATTAGGTTTGATATGGCGAGGATACCTACACACAGTGAAACTATGCCAGTCATTAATTTATTCTTTTAGCTGCAGTGGTAGGAGCTGAATTTCTTTTTTTAATGGAGAAGATCCCAGGTGCTTTCCTCTTAATGACCCAGGCTGGATGTCTTGACAGAAGCAGATCTTTCCTGCCAAGGCTAGGAAATGAAATAGCTTCTCACATACCCTTACATCTGGGTGGTTCCCATTATGGCTTTCTTTATCCCCAGTGATTGTCCACAAATATTTGCTACAGAAGAAACTGGGATCCACAGAAAAATATAAGTAAAAACATCAGGCAGGGCTGCTTTGTCTACAAAAATCCTGCCCTTCCATCTCACCCTCTCTCTCTCTGTCTGCATGCCTGTATATATATTTTATTATCCTCTTAAAATCTGGGACCATTTGATGTTTTGATTAAATACATGTGGCCACATTCAGGTTTCAGTCAGTCCAAGACACATCCAGAATCACTCCATACATTTCTCTATGGAGTGACTGAGAATAGAACCCATTCCTTAGTGCAGTAACATTGTGTTCTTTTCCCTCTTTCAAGCACCATTTCCATGTAACAATCTTGGCAGTTAATAACTCCATAAAAAGGAGCAAGCCAGACTGTGACTAATATTCCAGAACCTTGCACTGTGACTTTTCCCTGTGTAACAAAACAAAGTGTTTGGTTTTTCTGGCTTTACTGCAGAGAGAAAAGAATCCCAAAAGAAATTGCAAACATCAGCGAATGTCAGAAGTAGTTAGAGTGAGAAGTTGTGGACCCACAAAAATAACACATTTCTTTATAAATCACAAGCCAGGACAAACCAGATTGGCTTCAAACTTCATCTCCTCTGCAGCAGGAAACACTGTGGATCAAGTTACTGTGGTGTCTGGAGGAGAGCAGGGATTTGCTGGTAGTTTGCTCCTTGTTTTATGGATTATCTTAATGCTGCTTTATCTTCCATGGTGATCCCATCAGATGTAGCTAAATCATCTTTCGTTAAACTGGCATAGTTGGTCAGAGAAAAGAAATGTAAGAGACTAAAAGTCTTCTGTGGCTTGTGAGTAACAAATACTTCAAACAGACAGTGGATGCTGTAGTTTCCAGTTTAGTTTTTCACCCCACTCTCCTGTTTTGTGTCTCTCACATAGTATGCACAGTAAGCCTTGTTAATAAGGGAAATTATTCCCCCAAACTATAGACCAGGTTCTCTGAGTTGTCATTATTTATTATAAGCTGGTGATTTTGGTGGCAGAAGGTTTACATTTCCCCACGTCCTCAAAGTGGTGTGGAATTCACCTGAATCCAGTACTTCTGTTTTTATCAAAGGTTGATCTAAGCAAGAAAATTTGTTTCAAAACTGATAATGACTTTTGTATTAACCTTCTGAATTAATTAGTCAACAGTGGAGAAATCCTCTCTGCCATATGGAAAGGAAGGTCCATCAGTAAAGCTGCAAGAAAATTGCAGCTGGAGAAATGCAAATTACTACTTGTTAGGCAATAAATTAGACAAAGCTACTCAAGTCAACTTTATTTTTGCTAACACAACAATCCAGCATGAATCTTTCAAGCAGGTAATCAGTGAAGATCAATCTCATGACCAAGTGTTGGAATGCCAAAGCAAAGTCCTGAGCAAGTGAAAACTCTTGCTGGATTAAACTTCTCTTTCTCTTTCCTCTTTCTTGTGGTTCTGATGTCTCATTTCACATGTCTGAGCCATGCCCTTTGTTCTGTATAAAAGTTATGACCTAACTGGCTGTGTTTCTGGAGAAAAGCTTTAATGTGCCACCGTGTATGAAAATGATTAAGTCTTGCTTACTGTGTCTGTATTGTCAATATTATGTCATGGTAGAGACTTATTTCTTTCTGAGACACTGTCAGACCTTCTCAGTTAGAGATGAGTGCCTTCATCCAGTTCCCTGAAATCATGTCTCCCAGATCAGGAGGTGAGAGATTACCACTAAAGCCAAGAGCAGTCCTGTGGCAACTGCAGCAATGTGCAGAATGCCTAATTCCAGTGCTCACAAACCATCTGGAAGTACTGATGGGAGTGTGATTTGTGGGAAAGATCTTTTTTGTGTTTGTGACCATTAAATGTTTCAGACAGGTTAAGAATGGAGGTTTTGGGACAGCTGAAAATGAGAAGCAGTAAATAATGTACTTTTCATTTTTTTTTTACAGAAAAGTCTGTTTTATGAGTCCAGTAAATTGGAAGTTCATGGATGTAGTTCATCAATACACACTTGACACGCCAGTAGAGAAGGGCTGTAGGCACCCTTTAGATAAATACATACTTTAAGGCTTGGGTTAGGCAGTTCTCCAGTGAAGTGTTTGTTCTCTCACGCATTGTTCGTACTTTAAATATTTTTGGTTTTACACTATTATTCATAACCAATTACAGTTTTGTGGTAATAAAAGTTTGAAAAATATGTTTTCTCATCATGTGAGTCTTGCTGTGCCTTTCTGGCTGAAAGGATGAGATTCTGTTTCACACACCAGAGCTGTGAGGAAGAAGCTTTACAGATTCCAAGAACTTCAGGCTAGAAGGCAGATCTCTTGCATTGCCCCAGTTTTCTGTCCTGATCACAAAGCCGACAAAGAATTTGGTATCTCCCTAGGGAAGATATTCCCTCCAGAGCCCTTTGGAGGGCACATGAAACACTGAGTGGTCTCATGAGAACTGCAGTGAGCACCTGTAACCAGGGTGGCTGCACCTGCTCACTGCAATTCAGTGTCTTCTGCTTCTCTACTCAAGGATCATCTCTGTTGCAGCATTGTTTTCATAATCTCTTTCCCAAGGGCTTTATCTTGATGCATAAAGCTTCTGGGTTTATGCTTCCCAGAAAACTGTCCTCGATCTGGTCTGGATTGTAATCTGTATTTTTGGTTTCCAGGTGGATGACTTTGCTATTAACAGTCACTCAGTGAACCTGGCTATTGAATTACCTGGATGCTCTGTAAAACTGAGGTTCTTTTGATCATTACTCTCCACTCCACCAACTTGTTCAGATGCAGACATTTCTAGGGTTAGCTTTTAAAATCACTGATAAAAATAGCAATACTTGACCAAGAGCAAACACATCCAATCCTATACCTGTTGTCAACTATAAGGTTTTGGAGACAGGGCCTTTCTGTATTTCCTGATACATCACTTGTTTATTGAACAAAGTATCACTGTACAGGAGGTTTTTGCTTTGAAGTCCCATTCAATATTCCATCACTTGACTGAGAAGCATCCCTGTTCTTTGGGAGCCTGAGTCCTCCATTGCAGAGATCCTTGTAAATGGATGCAGTGGTACAGATGTATGAAGTGACACTTCCTCTCCACAATGTACTTTCATAAGAGAATAAGCTATAGGTCACTGTGAGGTGGTTTGGAGTTTTTTGGCACAGCAGACTGAGGAATTCAGAACAATAATAAGCAAAGTGTTTGCTGTCTGAATAACAATTTCTTGATTTCTTCCACCAAAAAGAGACAGGACCCTTCCAACCAAAACAAACATTCTCATATCTTAGAGCAAAAGTCTGTCTCCTTCCTGGAGAGATTAGTGAGTGAGGACAATTTGTTTTTGTTCATGCAATCTACATTCAATTTATCTTTGCCTGTTTAGAGAAGATAAATTTGCAAGTGTTTTGCTGCTGGTCTTGGTTAAAACATTTGTTGCATTTAATTGGAATTCCCCTGTATATTTCTTTTACAGCTGACAGTGGCTCCAAAATTCCTACCAAATACCTTGATCAGTGCAGATTTTGCAGCCAATTATCTCACTAAGATATATGGGCTCACATTTGGACAGAAACCAAACTTGAGGTAAGGAACTGGGAAGTAAAACAGTATTAGTGTTCCGCCACTGCTTGGATGCAGTTGGTGAGTGATAAGAAGCTATCTGGCTAAACTATATTATTGTGCACTGGTGTTTTTGGATGGAAACTGTTTGTTATTCTCAGCATGAAAGATCAAACAAACACATTCCAAGGGCTTTTACTAGCTGCCAGACACTTTTGCAAATATAACATGAGATTGTCCCCATTTTATTTGTGTAGCAGGGGTTGAAAAGAAGAGCTTTAGTTTCTCAAAATGGAGATTAACTGTTTAGAAATCTCTAGTTTTATTATTGTAGTCCATTAGTTTTTAAAAATAAAACTGGGTGGAGAGAACAGTACTCAGTGCAGTTGAGTATATCTCAATTCTATTAAAGGCAAGCACTTCAGCACCTTCAGAGGTGGTTCATATCCCAGATCTGCTGCCAGAGGTTTCTGCTGGGTCCAGGCTGTGATTTTCTCATCTGGATCCAGTGCAGCACATTGGGCCTTCTCAAACTCAGAGGCACTCAGACCACCTCCTGTGACATATGGGCTTTTCTAAAGGGGTTTTGGGTAATCTGCAGCATCCAAACACTGCACCATCCAAATCCTGCAAAGACTGAACTCTGTTGGGTGCAATTTATGCAGCCAAGTTTGGAAGCAGTCAATACTAGCTGGCCCAGCTGAGCCCCTGCAGCCTGGTCTTGTGATGAACTGAAGAACTCTCCGTTCCCACTGAGTTCATTGAGAGCTGGAGCTACTCTGTGCTTCCTGGGCCTTTATTCTCTCAGGCTCTTGGAAGCTGAAAGGGCTGAGTCACTCACAGACTCCTGGCAGTATCATGATGAAAGAAGCTTGATTTATACATGTTTTCTTCCTTAATCTGAGGTGCAGAAGCTGCTGTGTTTTGATTCCATATTAAAATTATTGACTCTTCTGAAGTGATTTTCACACTCTCCTATACCAACACTAATTTTAATCAGAATAGGAACTCATTGATTCCAGGACTGCTGATATAAAATCCCAACACAATTGTTTTGTTTGCCCCAGCAGAGTTCATGATCTCAGAGTGGTTATTTGGAGAGTAAGTTTTTCAGAAAGACAAATATTTGTGAGTTAAAAGTACAGCTGACCATGCAGGGTAAACAATTCTTTCAGTGTGGCTCTGAACTCCCTGGAGTGTGTGATCACACAATTGTATTTCCATACTGAGCCTTTCCTTCCTTCCAGAAGGGTGTTGCCAAGTTCTCTGCAACTGGTAGAGAATCCATGAACAAGTTAAAAAAGCACACTTTGATACTTTTGCAGTTTTAACCTGTCTCTACAAATCTAGCTGCCTGCTGCATCTGGGGGTAAACACAGGAAAGGAAGAGGAAGTCAAAGTCAGTAAAAGCCTGTAATTTCTTTTCTTAAAAAGAAGTCTTATGAATTCATTTAGCAGTTAAGCCAGTGAAAAGCAGGAATAACTTCATAGAGGTACATTGCTTTGTACAGAATTGAAAACTGGGTAAGAATTAATCCATTTTTGAAAATCTTGTTGGAGAAACTTTTCTGTGAATATTAAAGGTTAAAAGTAAGAAGGGCAAAGGAAAAATAAGAAACTGTCTCTCAATTCCAATGGCTCATTAAAAACCAAGTCTTCCAGATTGAGTACATGTGTTGTCTTTCTGTCAGTATCCTATTCTGAGTTCTAATAGGAGAGAAACTTTTTCCTGGAGTATTTCCAGTATTTCCTTCATGGGAGCAGAAAGAATGGAGGGGTAAGAGATAGTGCTTTTTTAAGAGACCTACAGGTTGATTTTACAAGCCCAAGCAACCCAGATTCGATTCTAAACAGAAGTTAAGATTGGGACCATATCTGTTACACAGAGCTGAGCTCTAACCCTCTCAAGTGAGGCCACCACACTGACATTCTGTGTTTCAAATTACTGCACAGTTCCAGGACTGTACTCAGTCTCTTGTTAAGAAGATAGGGCCACTTGTGAAATTTGTATTCACATGTAGGTTTGGATTTTGAGTAGACCTAACTTTCAGAGAGTACTGTGGCCAACTGTTTGGTTTTGTATCTATATCCCTTGCTAAATTAAAGGGCACATTCTAAAACAAATCTGATAATCTCAAGGAAAGAAAAAAAAATTGAAATTATGTTTTAAACTAGCTTTCTCTCAGTAAACAAAAACTCCAGATCTCCCTATCTCTTGAACTTCATCTTTTATCTCCTTCCAACAGATCTGTGTATCTTCATAACAACAAACTTTCAGATGCTGGGTTACCTGATAATATGTTCAATGGCTCTAATAATGTGGAGATACTCATCATGTCCAGCAATTTTTTGAAGTATGTTCCAAAGAATCTCCCTCCAGCACTATATAAATTACACTTACAGGTAATGACAACAAAGGTTTGTAATCTTTTAAGATTGTGGCAAAGTGCTGTGTTTGTATGGGTTATGTTGAGAATATCCTATATTCTCAACACTAGCTGTCTCCCATGGCCTTTCTTTTTTTGTCCATACGTAACAGTGGGTTTTTGCAAAACACCAGAATGCTCACAGGGGACAGAAATGCTTTTCTGTGTTTTCAGGGGAATGTATTGCAAACTCCTGTGTGGTTGTGTTGGTGGTCTCTTTCCTGCATTTGACGATATTAACACATATTAGACCAAGAAGGTGCATCATTCTCCATGGCCATGTCTCCATGACCTCCCAGTTCAGTTTGCCACTGATGCTGTTTTTCCTGACAGCTGCTTACCTACTGTGTACTGGCTTTGCTCACTAACTCCTTCCACACAGACCACTGTTTCCCAGCTTCAGTGTCTCCTGTTTGCTACTGAACTGGCAATTCAGTTTGGATCAGGGATTCTCGACTGCTACAACTTCTCCAGCAACAGTGCAACAGCAGAAGTTGTGGTAATAACTACTCTCCAGCATTTTTAATTCCATGTCATCTGATTCTGATAAAAATGCTTCATCATGTCTGTGCTGGAGGTCCCAGCCTTGACAATGGGAGAGCCACAGCGATGGGAGCCGTGGGTCTGCCTGCTCTGAGTGTTGACAGCTCCTTGGACGTGCAGACACTGGAATCTGTTATCAGCCCCTGGCCTTAGGCAGCTCTGTGCTGCCTCCCAGCTCTCTTTTCCCTTGAAGGTTTCACCAGAGTTCCTGTTAAAGTCTTCTAGAGAACAGGCTTCTCCAGCTTGAAGAAAAGCAAAGGCAACCAGTCCCATCCTTTAAATTGCTGGAATTTCTCTGCAAAGTATGAGCTTACTGATTCCCTGCATTTTTTTGACACTTAGAGGAATCATTATGTCACCAAGGGATCTCACACTTTGAGGATTACACTTTGAACTCGTCTCCTTCCTTTCTGTCCCCAGTTGTGTTGAGTGCAGAGGAGATGAGCAGAGAAATGAATGTTTTATTTGCAAGTGCACCATCTGTCAGTAGTAACATTTACCTTGGTATTTTGAATAGAAAAATACTAGGACAATGAGAAATGAGAGGCAACCAATAATGGACCAAAAGTACCTGAAAGGTGTAATTTAGGTGTGATTTTTTTCCTTTATTATGCAATGAGACACTCAGCCAAATCTGTCTGTGTCGATTTTTACTTTATATTAGTTGGCACATGAATCTAGTCCAGTCTGTCCATCACATTATTGTGTATGCATGGATCACAGGACGTTCAGCAAACTCAGTGGCAGTGTTTTATATATCCTTTTGTAATTCCTAGAATTCCTGTATGGAATTTCTAAGCGGAGTTTAGTTTTATATTTTGTTTGTGTCTGCCTGCTGGCTACTCTAAAGGCACACTAAGGCTGTAGAAGTAATTAAACACAGGAACTGTACCTCTGGGAATGATATTAATGCTGGAAGGATGGCTGTTTCCCAGCTTTCAACCTAGTTCTTCTTTAAGGTCAAATCAGTCTTACAAAACCCAGAAAATCTGACTAAGCTCCAGAGGCAGTTGCCTAAATTACATTATATATTTGCACATAGGTGGAAGGACTATAAATACAAGGTAAAGCTGTCTGGGAGGCAGTGGGCAAATTCTACCTCCTTAACCCAAAGATTCCATGGAGAATCAATAAAAATAGGTTGTAATATTTCAGCCTAGTCTTTGTGCTTATTTCTTCAGTGGAATTATAATGCCCCCTGAAATATCTTATGTCTAGCCCTTTTGAAGTTTGTCTGTGTTAGCTGAACAGAAACTGAATGTCCTGTGCTGATTCATGCCAAATAACGTGCTTTGTGCTTCTGGTGACTCTAGAGCAACAAGCTGGAGAAGATTCCCAAAGGAGCCTTCAGTGAACTGGCAGGTCTGCGGGAGCTGTATTTACAGAATAACTACTTGTCTAATGAAGGAATGGACAACGAGACTTTCTGGTGAGACTGAGATGTGCAGTTTGTGCTCTGTGTCTGTCTGCCTCCTCTGGTACAGTGGTACAGCTACTGAGCAAAGGACACAGTAAAAAGTTGATTCATTAAAAGCTGAATGATGTTGTGCATTTTGCTGCTAAGGCTTAGAGGTGGATGCTGCCATTCTAAAGCAAAGGTCTGGGTGAGTGGTTGCAGAATAGTTTTATACAAAAGACACAACACTGAACATAGACTGCACCACTCCCCGACTGCCACAGGCCCAGTCACATCAGGTACTAAGTGCCTTTTGGGAAAAGCCACCTAGAACAATGTTTAAAGCTGCCCTCTGTTCTTCTAAACGTGTTTGGGACTTTCTAGGGCACTTCACTGGAAGTTAAGGCCAGACCTTCATCTTCACTAAAGCCACTTGTGTTTCTGTGAAGGTGAAAAGCAGCCACAAACACAGAGTTGTGAATTTACCTGGCCCAGCTGTACCCCAGTGCAGGTGGTTGCTGCAACTGGCAGGGATGCAGTGGTGCTGCTCAAGAGCCAGATGGCTGCAAAAGCTTTGCTACAAACTGGTGCAACAGAAATAGCCTTTGCCTGTCCTAGATTTAGCCTGGGACTTAGCACTTCAAAAATTTAACAAATTTTTCTCTGCTTACACTGAGTACTGCCCTTGTTCTACCTGAAAATCCAGACTGCATCGTTGGTCCTGTCCATATCTTAGTTCTGTAAATTCTCCTGATCTCCAGACATGGAAATATATCAAACTGTGCTTTCCTTTTCCATTTCCCACTCTCAGAAATCTCCCATAGTAGTTTACTATATCTGTGTTGAGTCCACCTGCAGGTCATGTTTGACATATAATTTCTGTTAAGATGTTCACAAGCTGGGGAAACCTTAAAAATTGCACCAGCGAAGTGCTTTACCCAAAGATTCTATTTGTTCATTCAGAGCATGCTTGGATAGGTGTGAATAGCAGTGTAGTAACAAGTAAGTAATGTCTGTAACACATTAGTTCTCATGTTTCCTGAAAACTTTCTAGTCATCTGCAGTGGGTTGTGTAGTGCCATGGAGATTAAATCTCTCAATTGAACTGAGAAACTGACTTGAAATAAAAGGGAATACAGGGTTCCTCAGTCCTGGCATGTAATACCATTGATCCACATCCAGTTGGTATAAGTGGCTGGTCTGAGGATTTAATTTAGCTTCAACTGAGACTGTGGAATCCAGATTCAGTAGCTTACACAAAGCAGCTCTAGCCCTGACTCACTTCCATAATGCTGGAGGGTCAGAAGTTCACTACCTTAGCCTAGGACACTGAGTTAGCATTTCTGCTTTTCATAAGAGGAACATTTCATCATCTAGAAAGCAGACTTGCTTTTCAGTTTCAATATAGACTTTCAGAGAGACAGAAATTACTCATGCTTTAGGCTTTGTTCCTTCAGTGAAACTGAGAGCTAAACTCTGTGTTCTGAGGGTGCTCCCGTGGCATCCTCCTTGTGGTATTTGTTCACTGAAATTGCTCATGTGTTGCTATCTGTGGGATCAAATGAGAGAATACTGACTGCAAAAGTGATCTCGGGCCTCAGCCCAGAGGCAGTTTGGATGTCTCTGGACTCTGGCATGTTCTCTTGCTGGGGTGGCTGGGGAGCAGTGGCAGTGCCTAGTCCTAATCCCTGATGGCAACATGGGAGCTCCCAGTTTTGCTGTCCACATCACTCATGAGTCAAAAAAGGGCAGTCAGTAGTGGGAGCTGTGCTGGGTAAAAAGGCTCTAAAGCAAAGATTGTAAAATCCTAGGGGAAGTTGGTTATTGTTTCACCTTGCAGAATCTAAATGGAGAGTGTTTTCTTTCCTGCTTTCCCAAGGAAATTGTCTAGTCTTGAATATCTGGATTTGTCCAGCAATAACCTCTCACAAATCCCAAGTGGTTTACCTCGAAACATCGTCCTCCTCCACCTGGAGAAGAATGCAATTAAGGTGATTGACAGAGATGTCTTGACCCAAATTAAGAACCTGGAGTACCTTCTGCTCCATAATAACAAATTAAAAGCCCGAGGTATTCACCCATTAGCCTTCCAGGGCTTGAAGAAGCTGCACACTGTCCACCTGTACAACAACATGCTGGAAAGGATTCCCAGCGGGCTGCCCCGGCGAGTGAAGACACTGATGATCCTTCATAACCAGATCTCTGAGATTAACAGGAATGACTTTGCTACCACTTACTTCCTTGAAGAGCTGAACCTGAGCTACAACAAGCTCAAAAGTCCTCAGATCCATCGGGAGGCCTTTCGTAAACTGAGGCAACTAAAGTCCTTGGATCTTTCTGGAAACAATCTCCACACAGTGCCCTTTGGCTTTCCAAAGAATTTGCAGGTTCTGAAGCTGAAGGAGAATGAGATAAGCATCATCCCAAAAGGGACTTTGTCTGGGATGACAAAACTGCGGGAACTGTATTTGAGCAACAATAAACTGAAAGTAAATTCGATTTATTCAAGAGCATGGAGGGAACTCACCAGTCTCCAGGTAGAAACATCACCTTATCTAATTGTTTTAGTGATGCTGATTCCTTGTCTGTCTGCCTAAACGAAATTATGTAGCACCAACACTAGATGTGCTTGATCCTCATGTTTTGGGCTTGCATTTTAAGTGCTACACACTTAATTTCTAGGGTAGAAATTATGTGCTGTTATGCCAGAGGTGAGTACTTTCCACTGCTGGCCAGGGCAGTAGTCCACCATGGATTGCTAATTCTGGGAAATGTAAAGACAGCTTTGTATCTGCACCCTGACAGTGTCCTATATTTTCAGAAAAACATTAGTGAATGTTGTCATTAAAACTGAAATTAGGCCTTTCAAATAGCTTGTCTCCCAAAAGATTTAAAATCAGCTCTGAATAGAGACAGCAGGAGGAAGGAGTGCATAAACAAAAACACTCTTAATTCTCAAAGCCCCCACATCAGCTTATAGTCAGACAAGCCAAGCTGTGGGATTTAGCAGCTCAGCTGGCTAAGGCACCTGGGGAGCAGCTCGGAGGTCTGGATTCAATCAGCAGTCTTCTCATTTGCTTAATTGTTGGAGAAAGTTAAACACAAACCATAAGGCAGGCAGGAACAATCACATTTGTGCTGTGCAAAATGACCTTTCAGAATTGTTATGCTGGCTGAAGGATTTGTCTGCATTTCCTTTTAGGCAAGGGCCCCTTTCCTGCAGTGAAAGGTATTGCCTGTGTCATATGGCAACCATGGAGAGTGCATATGGTCAGGTCACTGTGCAGGCAGTGTGCACATCTCAGGGCAGATCAGGGATAAGGACATGGAGCTTATGTCACACTGGTGCCCAGTGTGTTTCCAGACAGTCCAAACGTTAATCTATGTGAACATTTCCCTTTCTGTTGTTTCTGGGAATAACCAGTAGCTTTTTTCTCAGTTAATGTCAACCAGCAATGCAACAACAGTATCTGTAGAGCTGTTGGTTTGCATCAGCTGCAGATTTGGTCCATGGCTTTATTAGTATGTTTGGCATTTGTTTGGTGCCTCACTGATACGTATGTGCATGTGTGAGTGTGTGTGCATGTGCAAAGTGTGCAAATATATCTAACATAAAAATTAGTCTGGAAGGGAGATGCTGTTGAAAATTACAGATGTTGGGATTGTTTTTCTGCATTACCTTAATAAAATGAAGGCTGTTCTATTTTCAAACAAAAATGGGCCATGAGATCTGTTAGGCACCTCGAGTTGTTGGCTGGAATGATGAGCTTTCCTTCTTGAAGGGCCTGATTCACAACTGCTTTGTGGTACTTTTGTCCTCCTGTCACTCCCTGGCAGTCAGTGTCAAGCCAGAGTAAGGTGTTGCTGAATCCAACCCTGGCCTTCAGCTGCACCTCCCCACGGCAAACCCTGTTCGTATCAAACAGGGTTCAGATAATAGCACAGGCTTAACCTGTTGGATTAATGGTGCATTTTTGGCTGTTGCTTTTCTTTGGAACAGCGTTACTACTTGGTAGTTTCCAGCTAAATCTTTTTTATCATTAATGGTTCAATTGGTTCCTGAGTTGGTGCACTGGAGTGACTTTGGCAAATAACCATTCCATAAGATCCTGATTGTGCATATGCTCAGTAAATGCTTCAGTGCACGTGGTTTCCATGGAAATCACTGGAGACTCTGCAACTGCAAAGCGAGACATTTACATAATGGACTTGGCAGTGCTGGGTTAACAGTTGGACTCGATCTTAAAGCTTTTTTCCAACCTAAACAATTCTATGATTCTATGATAATTGTTTTCCAGACTGGCATTATGGGAGGAATAAAACCATTGGGATCAGGACAATTGTTTGCAGAAGTGTAGCTTTGAATAGTGTGTAACTAGTGTGTGTCAGGTTGGTGCTATGAAAGTGCTACAATACAGGATAACAAAATTTTTCTATTGATCCATTCTCTTGCATAAAATTAATCTGAGAAATGATCATGACCTTTAGTCCTGATGTCTTCATATATTCTCCATGTTAGAATATTTCCAGATGTTTTCATGTGTAACTGTACCTACCACTAACGTTAGCCAGCGAGTGTTTGCAGTAGCAGCTTCCAAGGAATTCTCATGCGTATCTGAAACTCAGCCTGTTTTCAATTTACTTAAAGCAGACATGGGTTAAAGCCTGGGGACAAAGATAAAGAAATGTTGGGACTCTGAAACAAACCAGCATGACATAGCATGTGAAATCAGGATGCTCAATAGTAGTGTAAGAGAGTAGAATTGTCTTGGCCATGCTACCTTGATGCAGATTAGAGGTAGGTTAAATTAGTTTATGCTATAATAAATATAATGTCAATCTTAAATCTCTTTCTGGAGTGTTTCTAATGCTTAACTTCAGTTATTTATTTGACCCCTTGTCTCTTCCTTGCAGTCACTAGACATAGCTGGCAACCAGCTGACATCTATCCCATCAGACCTGCCAGAATCTCTAGAGTATCTGTATCTCCAGAACAACAAGATCACGACGGTTTCAGAGAATGCTTTTGAATCCACACCCAAAATAAAGGGCATTTACCTCAGGTAAGGTCAAGTTTCCACTTCAACACACAAGACTTTTTTCTTCTTCATCCACTTTATAATTTCTTACTTTTTAGAAAATATTTAAAATCCTGACTTTCTGAACAAGCATCTTTGTTTTATAGTAATATGGGAAAGAACGATATTCATATGCTCAGAAAAGACATGGATTCACATAATAAGCTCTTTTCAGAGAGCCTGTCTTTTCTATGCTTATTAGAATGAACTGGGCATGTCAGTAATTCTGGGAAATTAATGTTTAACATTACGTCATATTCCAATATTCAGCTGTGAGCCAAAAGTTTACAGTCCTCTTGCAGAAGTACAGCTTTGCCAGTGTCTGTTGGCCCTGGATTTTGACAAAATCCCCCTCCAGTGAGGCATGTGTGACTAATCTTGGAGTTGTGTGCATTCCCTTGATAGTTTTGTCAGACACAAGTGACAAGTTACAACCGTGACAGTTACGTAACTGAGTTTAGGAGCTTTGCTGGGTTTTTTCCCACTCTGTCAGTTGGATGGGAACTTTGTTTTTATAGATGACAGATACTGACCTTCTTTTACATAAAATATAAACTCACAGTATTAACTGATCTAAGCAGAGATTTATACCACAAGAAGTGAATCTGTCCCCATAATATATTCAATTTTAATCTGATGGACTATTATAGAAAATATTAATTAGTAATAATGTATGAATCCCAACAGAGTATTTGATTAAGCTAATCCAATGGATGTGTTCAAAAAGCTAGACTGCACAAGACTAAATATGGTCTTATTTTGTCTGTATGCAACTCAACTGCCCTGTAGTTCGGAATTGTTCCGGAGCATACCTTTTTGGATGAATGATTCCATACCAAGCAAATAAAATTACAAAGTCTGGTGTAAATTAGAGCAGTCTGTCTATTCAGCTGCTCACATTTATGAGATTTTAGTGAATGCTTGGATGTGAACCAGAAACCACATACCACATTCTATATTTCTATATAAAGAAAAAAGGAATTTGCAAAACAGTTTCGCTAACGTATTTAGGAGGCAACTCCACCCAAGCTAAGTAGTAATTTTAATGGGAGGCTATTAATCACTGCAATGCTGTGAAACAATAATATACATATGGAATATTACACAGAATACAATTTTAAGCGTGTTCAAGAGTAACAGACCAATATGTGACAGGTTCTTAAACTGCAGATTAGTTTATTTGTATTGCTGGAAACCCAAATAACAGCTGGAAAATTATTGCATGTTGCTTTGTTTCTAAAGGGATACTTCGTACCAGTGTTTTGAGTTTTGTAGGTAGAGAATAAACTATCAAGGGATGACACAGAATGTCATGAAAAATCAGTTACACTTTGAAATGTGGGCTGTGAAGCAGATGCCTTTCTTCTCTGGGAAGGAGAAAGAAGACTACCAAGAGAAAGAATTTGTGAGGGAGGAATTGCAATATATTTTTTTTTCCTTCCCCCATCCAGAGGAGTCAGCACTTCTAGATCACTGTTGTGGGTCAGTGTAAAGTTAGAGTAACTGCAGAGTGGTTTCCTCCAAGTCTTCTCATTTCTGTGTTGGATACACAGATGGGTTTATTTTAAAAGGAGGGCCTTTTTGTTTGTTTACAGGTTTAATAAGATTGCAGTTGGAGCACTGAAAGAAAGTACCTTCCGAAACCTGAAGCACTTACAGGTACTGGATATTGAAGGGAACCTAGAATTCAGCAACAGTTCAAAGAATAAGGATGACTCAGAAGAGGAAATGGAAGATGAGGAAGAGGAAGAAGAACTGAGATAAAATGTGAACTCACACAATCCCATCACGTGGGAGGTAACAACTGTAGTTGAGTTAAATCAAGGCCCCAGTTCTCTGACTCCTGTGTAAATAATTCCAATTTACATGTATGATTTAACCATAATGAAAGGGTGTCTGAGCCCTGGACTTAAAGACTTCCACTAAAACATGACTGGGAATCACAAATCAAAACAGGTTGAAAATACATTATTTTGTAGAATGAAACACTATATATATATTTTAACAGAGACAATGGACTGTTCTTATCGGCTTCTGCTTACAGCCACAGCAGACACAATAGTTAAATATAAAGGTCCATGTTTACTAAATCTGATAACAAAAAATGAAAAGGTATTTCATGATACTTTTAAGCAACTAGTTCAAAAGGAAAACAAAGAGCCAACTGTGAAACTTTACTGATGCAGAAGGCGTGAGCTGAAAATAGATTAAAAAATTAAACAAATTAAAGTAATATTAGATTCACTGGTGTCTGTTAAATGTGATGTTAAGATTACAACCTCTGTCTCAAGCAATATTTAAATCACTGATCACTTGGAGTGGGAAGATAGTGCTACACTTAGTGTGTATCTTATAGAAAGAATGGCATCTCTACTTGAATCTCTTTTCAACTGCTGAAGAAAAGATGCAGGGAGAATGATGTTTGAAGAATATCCATTTTTTCATAAGAATAGTGATCTGCTTACTGCATCTCTTAAGCATCTGATGTCCAAAGATGATGAGGTTTGGGACTACTCTTTACTTCCTAAGAGTGGGGGAAAAAAATAGTTTTGTCCCTAATCAACATTTTGCCATGGAGAATGACACAAGGAATTGCTAGGAATGTGCTAATAAGCTTAAAAGATGATGAGGCTTGAAAAGGGCAGGAGCTACTTGGAAAGTCAAACATTAGACCTCCTTGCTGGACTACATGAAAACTTTGTGCAAGGAGAAATAATTTATATCCTGCAGACTTAGAACACATTCCAAATCAATGCACCTCTGGTTTAGTTTGGGTCATGTGTGACATGTCAATGGGTACTAAGTTTATTTTGTTCTGAATTCTGTACTCCATTATGTAATTTATTTTATTTTTCTGTTTTGCAGGAAAACATATGGAAAAATACATATATGTCTGTGTGTATATATATCTATATAGATATACAGAGAACACTTAGCAAAACGTGCAATGAATTACACAGAAACTGTCATGGCACTGGGCCAGGCTCATGGAAGACAGAGTGTTTCAGTGCCTTATTCAGGGAGAGACCCTGAATGCCTTTCCAAAGCTTCCAAATCATCTTATACAAGACCCAGGATCATAAGGGATTGCTCTGGAACTCACAAAAGCTGGCTTTTGTTTCTTCTGTTTCTCTTCCTTCACTGTTTCCATCTGTAATAACAATATGGGACTGTTTTGAACACATGCCTTCAAATGCCATTTTTGTCACTGCATTTTAAGTGAGCCATGTTTATGCCTCGTTTCTTTTCCTCCACTCCAAAGAAGCTGTTGTTGGTCAGAGGAGATGGATATTTGCAGTAGTTTCAAGTGCAGAGCAGTGTATGAGGCATTTTGGTCATCAAGAAGCAGTAATAATTCTGGATGCAACTATTCCTCTGTTATAACAATGTGTATATTTGGATGAGAAAAACAGATTAAGGCTGGATCCCATAACATTTTATCTCTACTGTCAAAGCCTGCAGTATATTCCTGTTTTAGAAAGGTTTTAAGATAAAATGATTGCTCTTGTGAATATATATATATATATAAAATCTGTATGTCTGCCTTCCAGAGCTTTGGTAAAGTTTCTGTCTTGCTGTTGTTTGCCCCTGGGGCAGTTGGGTGAATGTCTCCAAAGGTGTGAACAGAGGATGGAGTGACAGTATGAAGTTTAATGTATGTGGTAGAATTTTTCACAGAGTATCTCATTCCCATGAAGAGTCAGGAGTGAGACCAGTGATCGAAAAGAGGTGAGTGTGGGCTGCCTAAAGTGAAAACTATTAAGTGTCATGAGAAATTTCTGTGTTTAGTTTAAGGCTGGAGACAGTGCTTGCTGTCATACTCCCTTAAAGCCTCCCCTATTTTATGATGTTGAGTACTCTCACTCCTGTTGGAATCATAGAAAGTAAGAAAACCATGGAAAACAAGACCTACAGAGTTACAAGTTTCTTAGTTGATTATAACGTCCTTCATCTGAGGCAGCTGATCTGCTTCATGAAATGGTCTTTTCTTTTGAGGATTTCTGATTGAACACATGTTGTTTTGTATACTGCATTCCAGGATTTACTTGGAAACATAGTTGGCTTAATTTTTTACCAGCTGTTTTCCTGCTGGAGGAGATCTAGTTCCACACTCTCCCTTTGGTTTCCCATAGCACATGACAGTAATTTCAAGCTGTTGTTTCCTACCTTAGACAATTCAACACAATCATTAATCATAGAAGGAAAGATTGCTTCCTGAAAAAATAAAAGCTTATCCCTAAAAATTGCAAAATGCACACATTTTAGATTATCAGCTATACAGCTGAGCAATAAAATAGCCTTCCAACTGACTGCTGAGATAGATTTCTATGTAAAATGTTTACAGAATGTAGCTCAAATCAATTAGCTATCTCCAGCAAACACCAGTGGAAATTTTGCCAGTCTTTGGTGAAACAGACCAATTTATTAAACTGAACAAGCTGAGAATATGCAATTTGTACAGTTTTATGGAGAACTGTTCTATTATCTTTAAACTTTTGTCCCTTACACTGCAATTCTGTGAGAAGTCAGGTGCCTCAGTCTTTCTTTGTATCCCTTGAGAGTCCGATGCAGTGAATGCAGGGGTGAAGGTTCTTTTTAGCACCTGTAGAATCAAGCCCAAAATATCAAGATGGTACATACACTGTTAAGCTTCATAAGTGGCAGCCTTTGCCAAAGGAGACCCACCTAGGGTTTAAGGTGCATATAGTATAGACCAGATAGTGTTAGGAAACCCTTACCCAAGTTTATTTCAAACTAATTGCACACTGAATCTGTGCTTTAAATGCGGCAATGTTTTCCAGCAGGAAAAAAAACCCAAACAACCATCACTATTCCTCAGTAAAAGACTCAAATACCCAAAGAGGAATGTCTTTGATTGTTCTATAAGAGATTGATGAGGGAGAACCACAGACCTGATTCCTCGCTTATCTGGTATCATCAACACCTATGACATTGGACATAATACTGTCAAACTAAAATGGTAGTTTATTTCTTTGTTTTAAAGGAGTGAGAGATGCCATGAGAGATGTTGAGGAATAGTCAGAAGTCGATGGGACTAAGCCCACATATTTTTTTGACTGTGTGTGGTACCCATACTCCAAAAGTCCAATCCAGACCTTGTGCGAAGCAGGACCCAGGAACAGCCTCTAATTTTATTATTTCCTTTAATGAAAATGGCAGTTGGGAAGTTGCTCTTTTCTTACGCCACAAAGAGGCAACACAAACGTTTTGATGTAACTTTCTTCCTGTGAATTGCTCGGATTTGAGAAAGAGAAGGATAGAATGGTTTTAAGGCTCAGATAGATATAGGAATAGTGAAAACTTGAAGTCTGAAACATTAAGTTGGCAACTTTATGCTTAAATATGCATTTTGCACGTGCTTGGTATTCCTGTGTAGTCTGTATGCAGACTGAGGTCTGGGTTTATTTGCTGTTTTTCTTTTAAAAGCAGTATTTCCTCATTACAGAGGATACTGCACAAAATGGAGGGAAATGGGATTTTTCTGAGCTATGATTTTTCACAGCAACAGAAGTGCAAGTGCAGCATGAGAGCTATAAGGAATTAATCAGGTGCCAAAAATAGCCCCTGGATAATGAGCTTTTATTTCAGGCGATGGGCACAGAGCCCATCTGTGTCTGCAGTGTGGACGGGCCATTCCACAGTCGTTCTCCCTCTCATCCCGCTCCTTTGGGATCCTCGCCCCAAGGGCCATCCCCTCCCGAGGACAGGGGTACCCAGTGCCCGCTCACTGCCCAGTCCTGCCTCCTGCCCCACACTGCCCCGCTCCAGATAACCCCATGGCTCGTCATTTGGGGGTTCTTGCGGAAAAAGGCCTGGGATAGCTCTGTCTTCCCCAAAGGTTTCACCTCCCCACATGGAGTTACGCCCTTTGCCTCCCCAGGGTGCTGTGAGGGGCTCGGGATCAGACCGGATCTGGGCAGCCTGTTTCCCCCTGCTTCCCACATTCACACTGGCAGGCTCCTCCTGCCCCACAGGGGTGAGAAGGTCCCACAGAAGAAGGGCGCCATCCCCGCCGGCTGTGAGGGGAGGAGCCGCCCCGGCCATGGCGGCCCCTCTGTGGGGAGGGAGGCGGCACAAGGCCGAGGCTTTCGCAATGCCAAGATGGTGCCTTGTGATCCCCTCTGCAGGGAACACCATGATCCCGCTGTCCCCAGCCTCGGCTGGCAGGAGTGGTGAGTTTGGGGGGGCCAAGTGGGAGGGAGGGAAGGTGAGGGGTGGGGCCAAGGGCCTCTGGTGTGGTGAGGGGGTCCTGCCCTGCCCCGAGGGCCTCACACGCCATGCTGTGGTGTTTGGGGTCCAGGTGTTATATTTAATGAAACAGAAATGCTTTATGGAGTATGCAGACATGCTTCTGAGGTAAAATGAGTTTGAAATTTTGGGTTTTTTAGGAAAGACGGGACAAGACTATTTACAAGAGCACTTACTGACAGGACAAGGGCGAATGGGTTCAAATTGTAAGAGAGGAGGTTTAGATTAGATTTTAGGAATAAATTCTTTAGTGTGAGGGTGGGGAGGCTCTGGCAGAGGTTGCCCAGAGAAGCTGTGGATGCCCCATACCTGGAGGTATTCAAGGTGAGGTTGGATGGGGCTTGGAGCAACCTGTTCTAGTTGGAAGGTGCCCCTACCCATGGCAGGAGGGTGGAACGAGATGATCTTCAAGGNTGGAACGAGATTCAAGGTCCCCTTACAACTCAACCATTCTATGATTCTGTGATTCTATGAAAAAAGAAGGAAAAAAACCTCCAAAGGAAAACTATGGATGAAATTTGAAAGGGTATGTGGTGGTGCAGAGGGAGGCTGCCAAGGGCTCCTTTAGGGGAGTAGCAGCATCTCCTGAGGAACCAGCTGCAGATCTGGCAGTGGGACAGTGTCCCTGGCAGCGGGACAGTGTCCCTGGCAGCAGAACAGGGTCCCTGCGGGGCTGCTCCCCAGGGCTGGCAGCTGCCTCCCTTGCCGGGGGCTCTGGGCCAGGCAGCGCTGCTGGGGCGAAGAGCTGCTGCATCTGCTCAACAGAAGAATTGCTGCTTTGGGGACTTAGAGATTATTTATCTTAGCTCCCTCGCATAAATCCTGCAGGATTGTACATTAAAAGGGCAGTTGGGGAAAGGATCCTCCAACTCCTGCAGGTGCTGAAGAGCTGGGCTGGCAGGGCTGCTCCTAAGGCATCTGTGGCCACACCCCCTCCTCCTCTTCTCCTGTCGTGCAACATGGGTACAGGGGACTTTTCCTGAGCAGGCTGAGGGTCTGGAGGAGCAGATGTTCAGTACGTGCAGGAGTGAGGCTGTGGACCTGCTTTAACCAAGTGGATGAGAATGGCAAGTATCCTCCTTCCTGGGACCCCATTTCTTCTGCTCCCTAGTGCTCCACACAGAGCAGGGAGCCACAAGGAGTCTGGTCAAAACTTCATGATTGTTCTCTCTTGAGAGTGTTTCCTGATGGTAATAAGAGTTTAATTTATGATGCAGCTTCTCACCGTGTTGACTGAGCTCATTAACACGTTTGCAAATTTTGCTTACAAAAAAGGTGATCGTATTTATTCTTATTTAAGAAGAATAAAGATGTATTTTACAAATAGTATTTTTGATGGGAAGCAGTCTCTTGGAAAGCTTCTATGATATAGTTCAATATCCTGTTAATTGATTTCACTCTACACTGTAATATTGGTGAGTCTTGTTTCCTGGATTTGGGAATAGTTGTGCTAAAAACATAAACATATATAGAGTTTTATATATTACAAATTTAGCTTTGTTTTTTTAAGATCTTTCATTCTCTAATGGGATTAATTTATGGAGGTCATTGTAATTGGTTTATGTGAGTAAGAACAGTGAGTAAATTCCCTAAAGAACTCCATTTCCTTCAGTGAGGAAAATATTGGTGTGCCCTGTGGCTCTGATTCATGCTTCTATTGTGAAGTCAGCCAGCTGTGAGATATATGTGGAGGCAATGGATGATAAATGTGTTCTAATAATCCAGTATACAAAGTATTTCCATAAAAATGCTTCAGTAGTATCCAAGGACATTAAACAGACCATCAATAAAGTCCTTCTTTAAATGGTTTTGAATCAGGCAAATACTCTTTTAATGCACAGTTGTACAGGCTATCTCAAGTTTTCCCCATGATAGTTCCAGAATCTGTTTTTAGCATATGGTTGTGATACTGCTGAGGACGTTGCTTCTGATAAAAATTTGTATTGATTTTCAATATTCTCAATTCCAGTTGCATACAAGAAATTAATGACACTCATGCTTTTGTTACTTGGGATATAATTGTGTGTTTGTTGACAGTCATCACAGGAATTAGCTTTAAAAAAATCTAGTTGTATCTTTTATACAGGATTAAAATTAACTTTGATAACTTACATAACACTGCAGATCTCTCCCCTTTTTTCTGGCAGACCTCTGTTTTGGGTCTCTTTCATGCAAATGCAGCAGTGGGATAAAACTCAAAACACTTCACTGATGTGCTGAACACAGTTGAGTTGCTGGACCCTGAGGCACTCTCATCATCCACAGCTTGAATGATTTGACACTGGAAGACTCACTTTGGTTGTTCCTACTCTGAAAGGCAGGAGGGAAGAACCCAAGTGAATCTTCCAATGCCAAACCAGGCAGAAACAACCAAAGTCAGTCTTCCAGGCTGTTCCCACCGTGGAATAAACGAAACATCTGGGAGGCAGATCACCTCTAATATCTTTTGTGAATTTTACTCTGAAGAGCTTGTGCAGAAAGTGCAGTATGGAGCTGCACCAGTGAGGAAACAACAGCTGAGAAGGAGCAGTCACTTAGGAAATTCTACCAAAAGCAGTGCTTTTAAACTTCCTTTCCCAACTTCCTGCTAGAGCTAGATCCAGCCACAGTGCTGGACTGATACCCTCCTGTCCATCCTGATTCCTCCCTCCTCAGATATTTGGTTAGGAAGGATTTCATGTTAGAGACATTCTTTCTTTTATTAAAAAAACTGGATGGTGTTTTCTAAAACAAAGATTATACTGATTAACTATCAATATAGACTGCTCAAATCTTTGTTTTCAGGAAAACTCATTAAATATTAAAGAAATATGAAAGTATTTAAATGGAAAAGAAAATGAAAGATTAGGGTTGAAAATGCTCAGTTTGACTTAGTTCTGTATACTTTCCACATGTTTTTAATAGCCTAGTGGTAAAACCCAATAAAACCACTAGAAGCAATGAAATCATAATGAAACATCTCAAGGTCAGTCTCGTTTTTCTTTTGGTTTTGCCATTTAGCCCATGCAGTATTTGTAGCAGATGGAATATGAGATATCTGTGAACATAAAACATTTCTTGTTTTGCTTTCCCTGCTTTTTCCATCTTATTAAAATACTTTTTTTTTTTGAGGGGGGAGCAGACTGGAGATATCAAATCATTTTTAGGAAAGTTCAAAAGCAACAATTAACTACGGTAGTTTCATGTGGTGGGTCAAATCCTGGCTTTCAGCTGGTGGTGTGTGCAGAAACACAGAAGCATACATTTAATTCTTAAATGGAATGCAGATACCTCTCTGTGATGAAAGATGACTGCTTTTAAAGCAACAGATGCAGAACTCTGTACCTTGCAAAAAAAAGTCTCCTATGGTGGAACCTGAAAAGCACAACTATGACCTACCTGAGCACACCTGCAATTCCCAGGGGAATGGAAAGTCTAGAGTTTTGTAATGATTTCACTGAAAACTCTTCAGGAACAACATTTGCTTCCTGAACTGAATGCTCTATGCTGGTTTGGAAGGAAGGACAGCTGTGAAGGGAATCACAGATACTTCCAGACTTGCCTTTAGTGCCCATCTGCAAGCAGGAGCTTTGTGAGGAGAGGGATGCCTTGCTCCCTCCCTACATCCCTTGGAGCCAGCAAGGAAGGGAGGCTTGATTCTATTCAGGAGAAGTGATTGAACATTCTTCCTCTTCACCCACCATGCTCACCATCTTGTCTTTCTGAAGCCTTCTGTACTCATTCCCCAAAATACCACTCTCTCAATAACAGACTGCTATGATTTTACTTTGACAGCCTGTAAAATTTCTGAAATAGCCTGTGACACAAATCTGCCAAAAGTCTCAGCTGTGCCAAATCCATTCCCGTATATCATCTTCTAGGCAACGGAGATGCAACTGTCACTACTTTATAAATTATGGAATCTGAGGTTTTGTCACTTAGAACCCTGGCAATTCCTGTGAATATTCTGAGTAGTGATCCTGTGCTTCCAGAGAGATAGAAGTGGCTAATCCAAGGTAATCATGAGTCCCCTTATATATGTTACGTAATGGTCTCAGCCTTCAGCTCATTTATCCTTACCATGCATCACCCTGATGAATTAGAAAAAGACCTTTTCTCTGTTTATAAATGGAAGCAAACCCTGCATTCTTGTGGTCACTTGACCATGAGATCACATGGGAAGTCTGAGTGAATAACGAACTGACCTTAAGCAGTGACCACCCTTCCTGTTCTATTGATCTCATCCATTTGGGGTTTTGCGGGACAAACTCTCTTATAAATTCCAGAAATATCCATCAGTGTGCTCCAAAGTAGTTAGTGAGGCATGTAATTTTGAGTGTCTCTCACCTCCTCAGTTGTAGGTGAAATCACAGGCTAAACTGAGAATTTTAATATGTGTGTTTGATTTGCAGCTTGGCCCTTAGTGAATGGGTACATTAAATTTGTCTATTCTGGGGCCTCTTTTTCAAAAGCAGAAAAGTCAGATATTTATTATTGCAAGAAGCTGTGTTCTCCCACTGCAAGAGAGGCAAGAGTAGCATCCCTGTAGAAGAACCTTCATTGCTTTCTCTCCTCGCTGTACTTAGTTCCCAGCTGGGGAGGGCTTGGATCTCAGCCAGCTTAGTGCCTGGAGGGAAAACCAGCAATTGCTCATCGCCTCTGTGTCTGTAGTGAAAGAGCTGTTCTTGCTGTAAAAACACACCTGGGTGCTCAGCAGAGGCACAGACATGGGAGTACTTTGTGTTGAGCAAGATCAAAGGCAGTCTGAGTTCTCCAAATTCAGTTCATTTCCCAGGTTACACATTTTGCTTGCACACATCAAACACCTTCTGCTAATAGTTACCTCATTTTTATGGAAAGCACAGAAAGGACTGAGGTCATTTCCAAGACTATCCATCTGGCTTGAAGATGAAGCTTTCTGTCTGCTTTGAAGGTATTACAAATCAGTTTGGTGTTGTTAAAAAAGGACTAAAATGAATGTTTGTTGTAGAATTGAAAGGGAGGCCTCATCAAATGGGGATGTTACAGAGTTACTGTATTTTCTATGTACTTTAGAATTGCTGGTATAGCATGGTGGGCATCTCTAATGTTTCAACTAATTATCTTATTTGTATGTTGGGATTCATATTCAGGTGGCACAAATAAACATAGCTGCAATTAAGTCATTTAAGTGGAATCAATTAAGACTAGCTGAGAAAATGAGTAACTGTATTAGTTCCATAAACTTCTGTATTTGGGTTGGCAGCCAAAGCCCTTGGGAGTTAGTGGGATGCATAAGTGCTTTGATTGCGTCTCTTTTTCCCAGTTCTAATTGCTGCACAAGGATTTATTACAACAATTCAACACTACAAAATTTCCTAGGCATTGGCAAAATCTCCAAGAATCTGTTTTAATATGTCTTTAATGATGTTTTATGCCACAACAATCTGCAGCAGCTTCTTTCCTCTCAGTAGTATCATCAGAGCAATGCAGTTGTAAATTAACAAGCATGAAACAATTGCCTCTGATAAGTATGTGTTAATTTGGATTACTTCCCAAATTACTTTTTCTACAGCTGTATACAATGCACCACCCTTCTTAATTATATCTTCTTTCCCTCCTCAAGACTCTTCCCCAGTGTGCCTTGAGTATACTTCAATTGGATATGTTCCCTTTCTTCTTAGCAGGAGGAGGCAACTTCAAAGTAAGATTGAATGTTGCCAGTTAAGAAATATGTTCTTTCCACATATGCTTGAAACTATACCATGCAAACTGTTGTAATAAGTGATTGATTGGTCAGTTGATTGATTTTTTAATATAAATTTTTTGAGACTATAAAGGTCACATGTTTGTTTTTATGCTCTGAAAGTTGGAGAAACATATTTACCCACACAAACCTTGCACTCTAACTTGATAATCAACAGCTTTGTTATTTTTGTTGGAAGGAAGTGTGATTATAGCTGGAAAATGTGAACAGAACCATGCATACAAATATGTTATGGAACCTACTGCTAGCCTAATTGCACTGTGCATCAAGCTGCTTGACAACACACACCATGAAACACAGAAAATAGCTAAATGGAGGAAAACTTACCATAGAAATTATCATAACTTCAGTGTTTGCCTCTCCCCAGGTGTCTTGTGTTCAGTACAGAATGACTGCAGTAGCAGTCAGATGCTCCAGTCAATGACACATTACACTAAGTAACACATATTTACCAGAGCAAAGAACCAAAGTGCCTTAAGCCTCTAGTCAGCAGCATTTCCTACCACAAATGGTAAAGGCCAGGTGAGAAACTGGACCATTCCTCCCAGCTGGATGAGAGGCACATATTTGTGCAAACCCCAGGTTTTAAAGATCCAAACACTATAATGTAAAAAACATAATGCATTTCAAATTTGCAAAGCAGAAGTGGATACTCTTTCAATAGAGTTTGAATGCAGAAAGCAGATTTTAAAACAGCCTGTTGATTCCATAAAAATACACCGTCATACATGAGACTTCCACATCATCTACTTGCCAGAGTTTAATGGGCAAAACCGTGCTCTTCTCTGTTGTGTGGGACCTGTGCAGCACAGCTGACCGCTAGGCTTTGATGCTTTATCTCATCTGAAGTTCTCCTTGTAGAAGTTCACAGCTGCTTAAGCACCAGAGATGACTTAGACGTCTTGAGCCGTGACTGCTGAAGAGTGTCAGACCAAGTAAGCTGTCTCAGGCAAGCAGGCAAAAGGATTTGCACTTTGGTTGTAGGTGGCTAGGGAAGCAGGTGGTGGTAAGGCTAGGAGTACTTTCTGCTTGGCAGATCATGGCACATTGGCATGGTGTGTGGGCAGACTCTCCAAAACCACTTGGTTTGGAATTACTTATTCCAAATCTTGGGCCTACTTGGTCTCTTTCTTCAACATTTTTATCTATGCAAAATGATTATAAACTGAATGGCCCGATTACACTATCACCTCATGTAGCTGCAATTGACTGTATGAAGTTGAAACTTTGTCGTGTTTTCTTTGTGGGCAAAGTTGGTAGGCAGAGATCCTGCCTTCTCCATGTGCCCTCATCCTGTTTCATTCTTGGCTGCTTGATCTTGTCCCTGCGTCACCCCTTCACTTGTGTTGACACAACTGTCTGTTAGGACTATGCTAAAAACATATGTGAACTGGTTTGAATTAAAAATACTTCTCATCTGGTTCTTTGTCTGGCCTCATAAATAATTGGGTCTGTACAGCTGGGAGAGGAGGGGAGGCAGTGCAGGGAGGAATGGACAGCTGGGGAAGGAGGAAGGGGACCTCCTGGAGCTGCCAGTGCTGCTGAGATGAAAAGTATCAGATGTGTTTGTCAGTGCTTCTGCCCATTCAGAGGGGCACAGACCAGCCTCAGCTCTCCCAAGTCCCTCATTCTAATGACACTGTAGAGCAGCTCCAGTAAAGGACTTGTTCTGGAGCAAATTGCTCTGAATCATTTCAGTTCTTCCCTATTCTTTGTGTTCTGTGTTTGCTGTTTTCACTCTAGGGTCAAATCAGGAAAATAGTTACCAACTGTACATGATTTTTGAGGAGCTATAGACAAAGAAGACATATGTGTGTTGTTTCTGGCTTTACTATTTGATAATTAAACTACCTATACTACAGTGCTCTGAGGCAACTAATTAATGCATGACATAAGAAATAGTCTGAGCAGGAGCCCTCAAAGAAGAGGTGAACATGTACATCCCAGCAAAATCATTAATCATGAATGAATGATGCATTGAATCTGCAATGAACTAATGCATGAAGCACTTCTGCTTCTGGTTAATGCAGAAATTGGGTTTTTTGACTGGGTTATTTTTTCTCTACAGATGAGAGGAGCATATTAGAATGCCAGGTACATGTTATCGCAAGCTGCTATGATACAAGTAGCTAAATATAGTATGTCAGGTGTATTGGTATGAGCTGGTATGTAATCTCTGGATTGAATCCCAACTTTTCAAAAGGTCTCCTCACTTCCACTCTCCATTTTAGCAGAGAAATAAGAAGACACTAATAGTAGAAGTGCACAGACAGCCTGTTTTTAAATGGCAGGTTTATTAAAAATGTTCTCTATCACAAACATTGGAAACATATGCAGCAGATTTTACTGTAAGTGAAAGATTCAGTAGATAGTGGAAAAGGACTGTCAACTGAATAATGGGGCAGTTTCCACAGCAAACTCCTCACAAAACCCCATTATTACTCAGCATCCTTGGGTTCCAGCTTGTGTTCAGTTTGCCCTTAGGACGCAGCACGTGGTTCGTGAGCTTGAGCTTTGAGTTTATACATATTTACAGAAGAACAACCTATAGCTAACAGGAGAGGACACATTAGCACCAGTGCTTATGGATTAGGGCTCACATCGCCTCTGCCACTGCATGTGCACGGTACTGACTTTACTGAAGAGTTAGGTTAAAAAAAGGTTAATAAATCTGGCACTTGGAAGGCAAACTGTGCTCTGCAGTGACCTAGGAATTCTTTGTGTTAGGTATCACACTTGAATGCCTGTCTCTGAAGGCTGCCCACCACAATTACCTTAATGCCCTTTCTTGCTGAAATGCACACTTCACTTTCCCCTCTGCTTGGATTGTTATTTAGGTATAGAGGTAACCCCTTGAGATCAGGAAATCAGTGTAATTTTCTTACTGCTGTTCTAAAACTAAGCACAAACTCTATATTTAGCAAATATTAGACAAAATTAGTATATTTAGCAATTTTAGTGAAACATTTTCACATAGCAAAAATTCTACATAAATACAGTATTCATAATTACTGAGATTCACAAAAAAAGGCTTTGGTTAGAAAATCAAAAAGGGTCAAATAAAAAAACTTTAAAAAAAAAGAAGCCAAAGGAGTGTCAAATACTATATTGAAGTCAATGAGTGCAGAGTAAAACAGTAGTCGTCCATTAGTTAATTTTTCAGTATTAAAATCTTCCACCTAAAGAAGCCCATGTCTCTTGCAAGCTGTGTGCCTTTCTTGACGTTCACAGCTGGTCTCCTAGCTCCAGTACAAGCAGGGTGGCGATAATTCCACGTTTTCCTGTTCAAGGCAAAGAGTCCTTCTTCCAGCTGTGAGGTAGAGATTGGGTATCAGGTCACTGGGGTGTGAGATACCACTGAGTGTAGCAGTTACACATTTGTTTCTAGTTCATTTATTTCAATAGTGCAGTGGTCTTTACTGTTGGATTTCTTAGTGTGATTCTCCACTGGACTTTCTTCTTGCTCCACTTGTACGGGTATATGGTGCTGAAACCCTTTCACTGTTTCTGGTCCACGAGATTCATTCATGGTCTTCACACAACCATTTCTCTGGTAAGCCACAATCTGATGGATGTTAATAGGCTTAGTTTCACAGATCAATGGCACCTATGTGAAAAGCATTAAGATCTGGAATACTGCCACTGATTGTTGTACACAACAAGAAGGGAATTTTTACTTGGAAAGCCTGTAGGCTGCTTTACATTCACTAGGATTATCTAGAGCCTCCATAGACTTCCAGAAGCTGTTTCTCATATATACTAAGGCATCTTTGCACCATCTGCATGAAGTGAAGGCGTCTGTGTGTAAAAACACAAATTCTGTCACAACTCTAATTTAACTTGCACTCGCAGAAATAGCTGCTTGCCTTTGGTAAAGCAATGTAAGTAGGGTAAATAGAGACTAGAATTCCAGGGCTCAGTTCAAAAGGTACAGACTCTCAGTGGTCACTATGCTGAGCTCTGGGCAGTGCTTGTTCTTGGGTGTAATTAAATAGACCAATAAGCCATTTGTTTTTGCCTTATGTCTTTCTTCTAACCCAATAAACTAACACCTGTCTCTTCAGTTTGCACTGTTTTGAAAGAAATAAAGAGGATTTTATTAACTGATTCATAAGTTAAATATTGAAGTGTTCTTTAAATCAAACCAGATTCTGATGGAGAAAGTAAGACATAAATACTGGCAGAGAAAAGAGGTGGGCTTGCAGCTGAGAAAATATGGCCTTTGGGTATACATTACTAACTGCACAAATTATTCAGTCAAAATGTATGGCAGACTAGCAGGATATTTTAGTACAGTTACAGAGCACGATTCAAGGAAAATCTCATCATAGATGACTAAATAATCCCTCAGGAGGGATTTTATATTACTGAAACATCTTACATTCTGACTGAGTTCTAAATACAGCAGTGAAATGTCAGGATGCCTGTGTTACTCAGGAGCTCAGACTGCACTTCTGGCTTTGTAATGGATGATATACCTTACCAATAGGTTGTATTTTGGGGGTTTTGTAGCTAGCTGCATGTGTAGCCCATGTCTTCAGGCCTAATCCTGTCATCAGTAATTACTGCAGATGTTAAGAACTTCAGAGGACACAGCCTGTCTTTCTACATACAACTTGAAAGAGCAGGAATTTCAACTGAATGTTGCAGAAAGGCATGAGAATGGGATTGACCAGAAAGCTTGTAGAATGGGAAAAATAATGATAGAAATAAAACTTTGCCATTTGTGTGAAATACTACAAATGATGCACAGAAATGAAACATGCCTTGTGAAAATTAGTCCTGATGAAGAAACATTCCTGCATGAACTATTCTGTCTTTGTGCAAGAAAGGTAATGAGAGTCTGCCATGAGCTGAAATGACTGGGGGTTAGCACATGCAAAAACATGATGGGCTCATGGAATTAGGAATCTCCTTTGTCAAGTATTGAAGGAGGGACATGAGGAGTTCCTGTTATAAGGAGAGACTGAATGATGCATGCCAAAGAGCAAGGAGAAAATGCATAGGAGTGGAAGGAGACGGGCAGAATACAGAGGTATGTGTGGTATATGAAATAAGATACAGAGGAGGAAAAACAAAGATGTAAGGAGGAACTTGTATTAAATGTAGAAGGCATGAAGATGTATGAGAATGAAGTCTAGAATGGAATCATGTGTTTGTGCTAGTCTGGAAAGGAAATTGGTGCAAGTGACTTCCGGTATGCTGACACAAAGGCTTGAAATGCCCAGGGTAGTTGCTCTTGATGTGAGCTCATTGACTATGCATAGACACACTCACAGATGCCTTTACCTGCCCCTACACAAAAGTAGTCAAGGATATTTGTCACCCAGCTCTGTTGCTGGTCCCACTTTTAGAAGGATGAATTACTGACCAGTCAGGACCTGAGTGCTAGGCGTAAGACTCACAATTCCAGCATCTCGTGCAGTTGCAGGACAGAGCAACTCCTGCTTCCATCGCCAGTGTGCCAGACACAGCTGGCTGGCAAGCCTTGAACTTGAGCAGCTTTGCACATGATCTCATGGAAAGGGATTCCTCCACCCCATTTGCTAAGCAGCAGATTGCCCAAATCTGTCCTCTCTGAAACACCTTGTATAAAAGGAACCAAATGTGGGAGCTGGCACGTTCTTTGCCATAATGCAGCACATGCTGGCACACCCTGCTCATAGCGTAGTTACCTCGTCACCATCCTTGATAAACTCCTTCCGGCAGATGTGAGCCATGATCCCAGCAGCCAGTGCATCTCCCAGGACATTGATCATCGTTCTAAACCTGTCTCTGGAAAATTAAATAGTAATGGTAAGTTGTTGGCTCTCTGGGTGAATTCCTGTGCCTCCATCAGCTGTAATTACAGCTGAAGGCCAGTTTTGCTGGTTTTATGAGCTAAAAAGTTTGGAAATGGTAATAAGGAGTTTGGCATGGGGCATCCATGAGTTATTGAGCAGCTCAGTTGGGTTTTCCAGCCTTTTCTAAGCTCAGTGCACTGTGCTGCCACACACTTTATTTTGTACCTGAGCTAAGTGGAGCAGCTGTGCCCCCCTAAACAGGCAAGCTGATTCAGCACTGGAAAGGTGTAACAGCAGATCACAACTGCATTTATATCTGAGTTGATATGTTAAGATTCAGTAATATGACCTGATTTGGACACTGGAGCTACAAATGTCTTAATTCAATAAATGCAAAGGTGAGCCAGCACAACCAGTACCTTCCATTAATGATCAAGGTCCCAGTCTCAGCAACCAAAGTGCTACTTAAGAAGATCATTGTATTGATTGAATGGGCAGAATACAATTGAAATCATTCAGAAGATTGCTACATAACTACACTCACAAACCAAGCAGGCACTGACCATATTTAAATCATTAATTCCTGAAACACCTGTGGTAGCTTTGGCTCTTGTGGTGGCTATGCAGTAGCTCTTACAGATTCTTAATTTTCAGTTACCTTTTCCAATTTAAATTTGTATGCCTGACAGTAGTTTGTATACATACAGTTTAACTACTTTTCATTTATTCACTTATGGGATTTCTTTCCTGTTTACACCTTCTACCCACTGTCTAAAAAATAAATCTGTTAAGATACAGACCCTAAATAGACAAGTATCTGGCTGTCAAAGATGAGTGTTACACTTGAATCATCCTGGAATCTATTAATTAAAATTGATGACATTTCAAATAGATGATACAGCTTTTAAGTCTGTAATACATCACATCTTTTCTGAGAAAAACATATACATCTGAAAACTGTGTCATATTAGTAACTTAACTTATAAATATAGGTTATAAAATGGAGGTTCAGAAATCTCCAGATGTTTGGCTTATTAAAGTCAGTGACAGTCCAATATCAACACTGACCAGATTTCTCATCCTGTATCTTAACATAGAAAAGAGTTGTGCTGATTTTTTTTTCAAATATTTTAGGCAGGTACTCAGTGCATATAAATGTTTATGCAGTTGCCTGCTTAATTATCATGGAAGTTCTTGCATGAAAGCTTATTTGTGTGTGGAGTTACCCAAACTGTATATACAACTGCAAGTAACTTCAGCAGTACTATTTCACAACCTACACCTAGATGTGGTTGTTGACTCCAGGGCCCAGTCCTACTCTTGTATGCTCAATCAATTTTTCCAATTCCTGGTGTTTTGACTTGAAGAAAATTTCCACAAGAACCTGTTAAGCAGGCAAAAAAGCTGTTACAGCGCATACTGATAAATGTTTCTGTTACACACTGACTTTTTTTTTCCTTGCTTGCAAACTGTGGTTCTTGGAAAGCTATTCAGTGTTGTGAATTTTGTCAGCGAGTCAGCTGTGGTAGGGAAGCTGTATGAGCAGAGCTCAAGAGTTTGTACTGCCTTTTGAACTCTGATCAGCATCTTTTCTGAAGACAGGATTTTTCCAAAGAAACAGTGCACTACACCGAAACTCTTAAGGGATTGCCTGGCACATTATTTCACCAGTTTTATTACGTGTTCCTGAGTGTGTGGAGTAGTCTGCAGTATGTATGAGTAGAACCACACCACACACCACTGACATTTCTCCACTGAGAGGCCAATCTGCTGCTGGTGGCATTTCTCTCAGTCCAAACATGTGAGTCAGGTGCTGCAGTGGTATTTTAGCTTTAGATGATATTATTGAAGATGCAAAACTTTCACCTCATGTTTAATAAATTAGATGAGAAACATTCTGATTTTCTTCTTTATGCCTCTAAGCACTTGCTAAAGGTATGAAGGTCACATACATGTTATGGCTACCTAAAAGAGTTGTAATACCTGCAGTGCATTGTAATGGGTATTTCAGTCTCGTGAGATCATCTAACCAGCCTTCTTTAAGCATTCTTCATACTCCAGTACTTCCAAAACTAATACTGAAAATATTCATCATGTCAACCATGTTGACACTTTGCATCTGCAGGCTCTTGAAACCACCAAGTGCCGAAATGCAGAAATATACTTTTTGTCTGAAAGGTCATCTGCAAAAGACAGAAAATTGGATCTGTTCCTTACTCACTTTTTAATACCATCTGGAACTATAGCCTGAAAAGTTTTTTCTCTGTTGTTTTGAAAAGTTGTGTAAGACAAAAAGAAGCATAATTCCCATATACGCTGGAAGGCTTACTGGAAAAACAATAAAATGTTGATGTTGCAAGAGCTGGGCGAAAACAGCAATATAGAGGGAAAAGGCTTTTGTAATACAGTCTTGAAACATTCATGCAACACAACATTCATTACTCCTATTAATGCTAATAATATTCTATTACACTGAACAGGAAATACTTTTTCTCACAATTTTTTGTAGAAGAAAATAGGTGGCTAAAAGTTGAATAAAATAGGATATATAACAGAATGGACTTGTAACACATTTTTACCCAGAACCTTGACATAATGAAGCTCCCTGTATCAAAGGAAATATATCTTATATAGCTTAAATAAATAATAATTTGAACATTTCCTTGTGTATGCATATGCTAGTTATGCAGTTAATTGACATGCTAGTGAGCTAGGGACTGGTATTTTATTATTAATCTTCCTAGGCTATTCAAAATTGATTAATTCATCAACATTTACATAAAAGTTAAGAGTTCAAATAAGCCAATACTTATGAATTTCTAAAGTGGCTCTTCTCACAGGTGAGACAAATCTCTTTCATCCTGAGTGTGTTGAGTTTCATCCTCTGCCTCTGCTGTGAAATCCTCCATGATTAGGGATGCAGCAAAGTGCCCTCTCTACAGAACTGCTGCACTTGCAAAACACAGCTCTGCACCAGGGGCTGCAAGAAGCTGCTGCCTATTTAGCACTGAAATCAGAAAGCACAGGATTGCATCAGGATCCCTGATGCAAGGAAGACATTATGAGTCGTACACTCAGGCTGACTGTATCACACCTGCAGTAGCAGTAGCCATACACAGCACACACCATCACTGTGCTGTCATGGCTCTTGTGAGCAGACTGGTGTCAGGGGTGTCAGTGGTACTTGCAGGCTTTAGCAGTGGCTCAGGCCTCTTGCAGAGTGCTTCACTACTCTGAGATGATGGCCTTGAAATGTCAGTGGGCTGATAAGAGTGCGGGCAAACCGTGTTTCCTAGGAATATTGGCCTTTATCCTTGTCCAAGGCAAGGTGCCAGAGTTGCACCTAAAGGACATTTGTCTGGCCTCACCTTCAAACTTCTCATGAAGATCATCATCCAACCCGGCTCAGTGCAGCCACTTCCATTGCCTGACTATCCTTCTAGATGAAAATAGTTCTAAGTTTTTCTGGGATCTGACATAAGGTAGGTACTTTGTTCTGCTTCTTCATCCTCCCTCCCTGTGAATGTGAAGATTGATCAATGTCCTCTTCAGGACAATCTTATCTATGTAAGAAGCTGCTGTGGGGACCTCTTCAGCCTGCTCGGGTTTTAGATTAAATGAACTCTACTTCTTCAGCCTTTCCATGCAAGTTGCATTTCTAAGTCTAATCTAGACTCTCTCATTTGTCTATGTTTTTTCAACGTAATGTCCAGATCAGCAGAGTTTTTAATTTGAGGCCACATTAACACCATTTCAAATTACATAATCATGTCCTATGCCTTTTATATATATCTGTATTACTATACCCCTGGAGACCATTCACCTTTTTAGAAAAGTTGCCACAATGGAAACCTCAAAAGCTTAATATTACTTACAGTGCCCAGTCGACGGCAATAATCAACGTGATGTCATCTGTGGGGAGCCCAACCGAGGTGAGAACAATGACCATTGTCACCAGCCCAGCTTGTGGGATGCCTGCAGCACCTATGCTGGCAGCTGTTGCTGTGATACTTCAAAAAAGAAAGAAAGGAATAAGCTTTACTTTTACAAGAAACCACAACATGTTTCTACAGGAGGTTTCCTAAACCATACTCTTTCTGACACAAGCCACTGCATGCAAGTGCCAGTGTTTTGTGGATAGAAAGCAGGTGAGAGAGCAAGAACAGGCCAAACTGTTTGCCCAGGGCTGCATTCTCACCCTCAGCCTTTGCAGCCTTGGCACTGGTGGGGCAGTTCTGTTCTCTCTTGCTATCAGAGGTGCAGAGCAGTGGGGCCAGCCAGGCTGGAGGCTTCTCCGAGTTATGTCAGCTTCACACGGGTCATGGCACCACCCAGCCCTGTGTGCCAGGAGTCTGCCAGCCCTGCTCATCGCTGCTTCACCCCTGGCAGCAGAGCTCCCAGCACACATCTCTGAGTCACCATTGGCAGTTCCTGTGCCAGGCAAATCTGTGGCTGATCCGGGCTGGGGCCTTTACTGTCAATCCAGCACAGAGAGGTTAGGCCAAGGGTGAAGAGGCTGGGCCAGGGGTGAAGTCCTTGCACAGCACATGGCTTTGCATACTTGGAGCTAAATATGAAGCAGGCATGAATGTGACTGTACATCTTCAGTTTCTGGAAAGTATTTTTACTTGACCTTCACACCATTTTTTCAGCCAGGCAAGCAGAAATGAATGGGAGACCAGGGCAAGAGTAGACCTGGCAGACTTAACATCTTTTTCATAATGTTATTTTTAAGGGATGGATTTAACTCCTTTTTCCAGGAGCAAAAGTGACTGGATATATTCATTTCCACCCATCTAGCGACTTCCAAGAGCTAGGCCATCCAGCAGAAAGACAAAAAACAAATGTTGACAGTTGTAAAAGGATGACAGAAAGTGTATACACTGATAATTCTCTGCATTCATCAGTCAAGAATGTCAGAGCTTTTGGCAAGCAGTTAAGCCTCATTAACCTCCTATGGAAAATGAGGATAACAGTATTGACCCATATGGAAACTGAAACACAGAGATATTCAGTCTCCTGCTTACAGTTGTACAGAGCACCACTACAGCAGCATCAGGATTTCTAACTAGAGCCCTTTTCTGTAATAAAAAAATACATTAGCATGTGGGTGTGATGCGGAAGGAGAAAGACTTAAACTACATTTGGAAAAAATTAACTTGTGTAGCATCCTAATAACATCGTAATAGAGTGTAGATAGAAAGGAAGGGACAGAACCTCAGTAGGTGAGTAAGAGAGAACTATAATTAAAAGGTCCTTGTTAGTGCTATGAACTGACTGGCTGGTCAGAACTGCCTTCTGCTGCTTAAGTCAGTTCAGGCCACAAAGTCTCATGACTTAATTGGGAGCAAACCCAGGAATGTTTAACTAAGATTTTACAAGCAAGCTCATCTGTTCTTCCATTCCATCTTAATATAGATGGTTCTTTCTATGAGATGCTCAGTTGATGGAGATAGGATCTTTACTCTCTTTCTGTGCTACATCATTGATAGAAACTGTCAACCTGGATTTTACAACCTATTAGCAAAGTAGACTGATTATTTTTCTAACATTTTTCCCCCCTCTGGCAAAAATATCTTGGCACTCAGGAATATTTGAATTTTAAATCTCCAGGTCCTAAAGTATCAAGATCTGGGGTAGGTTTGGCCTATTGAATACAGTTAAAATTTGGATTAAGTTACTGAAGGTACTAAATCCACCATGATTTCCTGTTTAGCTTCTTTGTTTATGAGTCTTTTTATTGTTTTTCTTTTCTTGGATTTTTTCCAATCTGTATTTTTATTCTACTGTTTTCCTTCTCTCTGGTCCTTATGTACTAGTGCTTAATAAGGGGAGTAAAAATCAAGAGATAAAATAGGGTTCTGCTAAGAAAAAGCTAGTTTACCTTCTTTCCATTTACTATCACCCTTCTTCTCCTTCATTTTAAAATTACTATTCTTTACTTCAAAGTGTATGCAATGTCTGCTCATGCTCTGGGTCATATTTTGGCATCACATGCTAAAAAAATCTCGAAATTCCAAATCACAAAAGACTAAATTTTAGCACAGGCTCATTCCAACGGTTTTCAAAGAGAGTGCGAGCCTGAAGCAAGAGCTCATATGGGCACAATTTATTTCTTCTTTTTCTAATCCAACCAGGTCTTGCCAGAAGCCCATTAGCAAAGCTCAGCTGTCATCTGGGGTTAGTTTCAGGATTCTTCTTGTTGTGAAGGTTTTCAGGTCCAGCAGAAGATGGGCAAGGCCCAGCAGTGTAAACGGGGCAGTGGTGAGGTCAGTGGGTGGGTAGGTAAGCAATTCTCAAATATATTGCACAAAGCTTTGACTATGAGGAATGTTTTTATAATCATTTGTTCCCTGCTGGAAACCTGCAGGTTTCAGTCCCTGAGGAATTCTTTGGCAGTCATTGGAATTATTCTGGCAGTAATTGTTCAGCTGGATCTTCTAGTCTTTTGGATCCACTACAGACCTTTCAAGGATGGAGTGCACAGCTATAACACTCTCTTCCCACTTAGAGCATAGTTGTTTATGAAGTTTTATGCTTTAACAAGTAGCAGAGAAAACAACTTAAAAATATCTGAGTGATCTGACATCTTCATGAAAACCTGCCCCGATAGTAGCATCTATCCTTCTTCCCTCTTCCCCCTAACCCTCCAGGAGCTTCCTAACACACACTATTCCCTGTTCCTTGATACAGGACTTCCAATTTTGCAACTTTTTAACCTTTTCCTCTCTTGCAAAGACACAAATCAGACTTAAAGTTGAAAACAACTGTGAAGTTTAACATAGTGTTTCAAACACCAATAATAGTAAAATGTTCCAATTCTAGAAAATGACCAAAGCGTCGCCTAAAAGTAAAAATTAGACAGCCATTCTCAAACAGAAGCATATTTCCTGGTGTCCACATGCATCTGTTGAACAGGACCAGCACAATTTCTCCTTAGGCAGTCCCTGATCTCTGCATTACTTGGAAACAACCATTCTATGAGGAATGATAACAGCAAAGATGAATTTTGTTCTGAGCATTGCTACGTACGAGAGTTGTGTATGGGACTCAACACGGTGATGATCCTGATGGGTCCCTTCCAACTCAGCCTATTCTCTATTCTATGAAAACAAGCAAACCACAGCACGTGGAATTTGTGGCTTATACCTGATAGTAATAATCTGCCCAAAGTCCAGCTCGTAGTTGTTCACTTGCGCAATGAAGATCGCGGCCACCGCCTCGTACAGCGCCGTCCCGTCCATGTTGATGGTGGCTCCCACGGGCAGCACGAACCGCGCGATCCTCCTGTCCACGTGGTTGTTCTCCAGCAAGCACTTGAAAGTGATAGGCAGGGTGGCTGAGCTGCAAAACAGCACAGGAGCGCACACTGGATTATTTTTATTTCTGGGGAGTGAACGAATTGTGGCAAACTTTCTCCAGGTAGGGGAAATGTTACACAACCATCCAAGCACTGCTTCTCACATCTTTGCTCTGCACGTGTACTCACTTGCCAGGAACTTGCTCCTTTGCCTGAGGGAGGATAAGGACAGTTGCATGCATAAATATTGGACTTCGTGCAAATTTTGCTCTCCAAAATTAGAAATATTTTTCTCTCTTTCCCTTTTTCAGAAGAAAAGGGACAGAAATCCCACAGAGGCAGTGTTGTACATTCAAAGGCAAGAAAAGGGAACAATACCCAGTGCATCTTGTTAGTAAAATCTCTGAAAACTGTTGTACACTCATGGTTTCTAAAAATGTTTCCTTCCAGGCCTGTGTCATATGTAAAGAATTTCTTATTTCTGCAAGGAGTAAGGCAATGATCTTATCAACAGCAGCCTGAAAATAAAAGTTACAGACCAAATTTCTGTATTTAGGAATATAAAATCCTTTTTCCTCTCTGGGAGACATCTGCCCATGTCCCTTGTGTAATCATATAACAACCATGTAATTGCAGGTCATATAATAATGTGTATATATGTTAATGAAATATATGTGTGTTTCTGATTTTTGTTTTCACTAACTGACACAATAAAATGCTATGTGGTCATCAATTTTCTCATTTTCAATAGGAGGCACACATTTTAAAATAGTAACACACTGAAATATGTCTATTTGTATATTTTATCAGCCTTTTTGTAACATTCTGCATTTTACCATAGGGTGTCACATTCACTAATATGTCATGAGTAATTAAACCGCAGTCAAGTGCACGAGGGGGTATTTTATATGGCACATCAGTTTGTGGAAAATAAGTAACACCACTGATGAAAATATACAAATGGCAAAATATTTTCCTTGTTATTATATGAATTTTAATACACTGCTTAGTATATGAGACTATTTAATTAGATGTAATATAGCAAACTCCTTCAAAATTAATTCAAAGTTGCCTCTTAAAAAAAGATAGTTGCAGGGGAAAAACTGGTATCATGATACTGTGATCTTCAATGTCCTGTTGTAATGTGATTTACATGCCCTGAGACATGAAATACAGATGTTTTTCCACTGGTTTGGGCAGTTCAGATTGCTGTCACTGTGTGTTGTGACTCACATCAGCAATGGGGCTCCAATACCTAAATCTTACAATGACCGTTAGCTGTTCTTAATTGAAGATAACACATTTGATCTGCAAATTCGTTCTCAGTCATTACAAATAACCTATAAAAGCACAGAGCGATTCCAAAGACTCTGAAATCACAACCCCACGTTTGCAGGAATGCATAAGCAAAATATTTCCATGAGTAGGAGTTGTCATTTTGTATTTGTGCAAGCTGTTGTTCGAGGAAAGTAACAGTGTTTGGAAAGGAAAAGTAGCTTCCTGTAATGGAAACACAAAAGAACAAAGACAAGGCTATGTTTTCATTATGATCTCTGTGTTCTATAACTTTATGAAATCTGACTGGTGAATGATTTACTACAAACTGGCTGTCAGTGCCTGAAAATCCAGACAAAAGTATTTCTCTAAGTATGTAAATATACTGGAAAGGCAAGAAAGCAATGGAAATCTGATTACCTCTAGTAACTGGGGTATATGAAAACTTTTCATTCAGGCAGTCCTAGTATTTAATCAATATTTACTTTGAAAAACAAACACAGCAAAGCATAACCCCATAACCCCCAAAGCTGCACATGAGATGTCATTTCTCTCTTGGGCATGCCTGTCATTTTTCACACAGTTATTTGTGAATGACTGAAATTCTCTGTGTCTTGTTTAACATAAAATGTTCATAAAGTAAGAGAATGAGGCTGTGGCTCTCAAGTTATGTAGAACTGAACCCCCTGGTGTAGCTGCAACCAGGAGCAGACCCAGTAGCATTTCTGGGTGCTCCAACTATAGGCATGGCCAAGAAACCATTATTTAACTTACTATCCATTGTCTCTCTTTTCTGCAGCTACTTCAGTTGTGAAGGGTTACTTGTTTTTAAAGACAATCTTCCCTCAGTGATTTGGCTTTTCTGTAACAAAACCCTGTCTAATTTCTGTGGGGGGAACAGAGGAGAGAAAGGTAATCTTACAAGTCCTGTCCACCTTGCCCACACTCTGCCATACCAGAATATTAAACCTAAGTGTCTGCCTGTTCTGAGGGCAGAGAGCTGAGCTGTAAAACCTGCAAATTTTAACTGATTGACATGTTCCAATTTGGTTGAGATGTGAAAAATATTGTGCAAAACAATCCCGTAATACCAACAACACAACCAGCAAAATCTGTATCTGTTTCCATTGTCGTAAACAGAATGTTTGACACTGGTTTTGCAAGAATGCAGCTTTTAAACTTGTGCACTATCTCACAGAGTCAGGTGTGTCTTTCCTCTGAATTTTGTGCTGGTTGAAGTAAAATTTCTAGGGCACATAACAAGATGTTGAGTTTGTTGTTTGTTAAGTATTATAATAAAAAAGAAAACGGTCAGAATGTAAGTGCAATTATGATGAAAAACAGAAAGCATCATGCAAGATATTGGAAGGAAGAAAAATTCCAGGTCATGGATTCTTGTACTTCCTTGGCACAGGCAACTACTACATAGTCTCACTCAAATTTATAACATTGCATCTTGGAATTAGTAGGATGTCTGTACTACCTACTCCTGCTGAAAGGCTTTTCAGAACTCACTGCTCAGATGAGAAATTTAATTTATGATCTAGAGACGGTCTTCTCAATTTACGCTAAATTTGTTTTTATGTGCTTTATGTCTTTCTCCTTGCACAATCAGCTGTTGCAACACATAGTGTTAGAAATCAACTTTGTCCTCTCTCAGCCTGGATTGACCCAGACTTTTTTAAAGTCTTCTTTTACAAGATCACTACTTTACATCCCTGGTTACCCTTTCAGCACCTCTTTCATCTAAGTGAATAAAGGTCACAAAAGTTATGTGGAGTATCCTAGAAGAGGTTGTCTTGTTCAAAGATGGTTCATTTTTACTTGTAATGTATCATCTGGCACATACCAGAAAAATATGTGTCTTATTTAAGGCTTTGACTGTTGGTGACTCTCAGGTGGCAATGAAAAAAAAAGCTCCTACTGTAATTTTTGAGTAATATTAATATATAATTTCAATATTATAAAAACATTATCAAATAAATAATTTATTTCATTTGTATTTCTAGTTAAATTAGGTGAAGTTTGTTTTCTTGAAAGCTACTTTATATAGCATTAAACAGTGGAGCAGTAACATGAAAGCCTGATATTTAATATTTATTAGGAGGAAAAAATACTCTAAAGCACTGATTTTAATCTGTTAAGTCTTTTAAAAACTGTCCGAAAGCTTTCAGCTGAGAAGTATCTCCTCCCAGCATTAATTCTAACAATTAAAAATACATTTTCAGAGTCTTATCTCAATTTTGGGATAGAATGCTGCAGCTGCAGAGACTGAGCATAAGCTAATGCTGGCCCAGGTCAAGCTCTTACTAGTGTGAGCCACAAAGACACCCAGTCACTGTGGAAGAACAGCTGTTCAGCCTACTCTGTTTATCTTATCATTCAAATGCATTTTGATATTTGCTCCAAAAAATCAACAAACTGTTCTCATCTCCCTTTTCTAAATCTGCCTTTAATTTACACTGTGCAATAGCCAAGATCTTAGTGTTTCATAAGCAGCAAAACCCTTGAAAAACTCATGGTTTATAATTTGTCTTCAGAGAAGATGAAAATTGCTTCTTCTGATAGGATGTACCACTGAAAAGATGCTGCTTTAATTCATTAATGATATGGAAAGATGACCTAGAAAAACAAAATTCCCTCTTTCTGTTGGAATGAGGAAAGCTAAAATCAAGAAGAATTTTGCCTGTAGGCCAAATTCTGCTTTTTCAGTGCAGTAAGAGGTGACAAGATCAGGGCAGTGGGGAGGGGAAGAAAACAGTCAGAAACCCCCAACTCTGGACTCCCCAGAGCAGGGCAGGGTGGGCAATGGTAGCACGAGGTGTGCACCCCTCAGTGATGCAGGAAAGAAGAGCTGTGCACATTCATTGTGTGCTAAAGGATGCACCAAAGGAGTCAGATTTGCTTATCTGATCTCCAGTGATATCTGTGCAAACCAAAATATTGCTGTGATTGGGATTTCTAAAGAAATATAAAGAAACTGAGAATGGGGTGCAGAACCTTTCACTAAAGGGAAATGAGTTGAAATAATGCTGAGATTCAGTAAAATCACTGCCATCAGATGGCTGCTTAGTGACTTTCAGGTTCCCCTGTGTTACATTCTCGGGTTTTGTAAATGGTATTGGTTTTGCTTCTTGTGGTTTGATTTTTAGCTTTAAAAATAAGCTTTCCACAGGTGCAGACTATCTGCCATGAGTGTCAGCAGAATGACCTGTGGTTTTCTTTCTATCTTTAGACATAGACACAAACCAACACAGAAGCATCTCCAAGAAACACATCAGTATTCTTAAAATCAACTCTTTGTTTTCCTCTAAGATGATCTGAAAATCCAATACCCACATGACAAGTGTTATATAATGCCCCTGTGGCAAGTCTTATTTAACCAAATACAGATGTGTTGACTGTCAGGAGACGCAGCTCTCCTGTCCAGCCCCAATAATTTGTGCATGTTCTTTTGGCAACAGCTCAGTTATGTGCAGTATCCATTTCTTTCAGTGTAATGAAGGTGAAAAGTTCAGCTATCTCTAGACAAGACACTGCTATTTGAGCAGGAAAACATTAGAAACCATGTTGGACCCGTGCCGGATTTGCAAAATATGCACACTCTTAAGAAGGGACAAACAGAGTTAAATCCATCAAACATGTCCAAGCGCCAAATCCGTATGTGCGGAGCCTTTCCTCAGGACGCACCTTAACTTTGGTGGCACTTCTGTCAATAAAGATACTAAATCTGGTAGCAAGTCCTGCTGGTGGTTCTGGTGACAGGCTGAGCTGCTGGCTGGTGCCAGAGCTCTGTTCCCAAACTACACCCTCTCTGGGCCTATAAATAATTATTCCTTGGACAGTTGAAGGGGAGAAAGTGCTGTCTCAAAGCACTTGATATCCCTGGAGTTGGGCTCTCATCCGGGACTCAGAGCCCAGGAGAGTCAAAATCAGCACAGATTCAAGAGCTGAATTCTCTGTGTATTCCCCACTGTCAGTGGGCACTCTAACCTCAACTTGGGAGAAGGAACTCATAAATTGGTGATAAAACCAAAATGCAATGCTGATACATAATATGAACAATTAAGAAAAGTAATGATTTTGAAATAGTGGAATATGTGCTGATCTTTTATGTTTTTTTAAAACCTCCATTGATAAAGGTTCTATAGATGCTAAAGATAAAACAAGGGTCAAAATATCCTTTTTTTTTTTGCTAAAAAGAGAAATACTCAGATTAGATTTTTAATAAAAGTTATCTCTTTCTAGAAAAAAAAGAGAATGAATGGAATGGCACCGATTAAAAAATCTGAGTTGTCAGCACTAGAGTTCTTCAGAAAAAGAATTCTTAGAGGAGCAGGGCAGACAGTCAAGTGTGTCAAATGTGAGCCTCGTGAGCCTTTTCCAACACCAACATCTTTAAGTGCAGAATTCACATCTTGAATCTGGAGATGTGATGACATCTCAAGCTACAAATTTTACGTTCTAATAAAAAAGCTTGCCTTAATTATTTAAGCCTAATTAAAGTTAAAAATACCACCCCACATGTAATTTTTCTTGATTTTATATTTCACAGTATGTTGCTCTTTATAGGTAATTTTGGAGCAAACTGTTATGTATGAAAACACCTTGTAAAATGAAACAACAAAAAGCCAGTACCTTCTGTACTGAAATAATTCCCTCCTCTACTTTCTTTTAATTCTCTGCATTCCTCCAGCCCCAGATGCCATAAAACTGTGTTGCCATATTGGCTACACAGAAATTTTATTTTAATTGTTATTCTTGTCTCTGCTCCATGCAAGGCAATTCCAGCCCTTTCAAGGACCTCTCATGCACCAGTTTACCCATGTTGGGAGTCATTTTCACAGCCATTTCACAAAGCTGTTTCCCATTTCATTGCACCTTCGTTCAGCTACAGTTAAAACTCATTGTACATCCTCCCTAGAAAGGATGCAAAAACTATTATTCCTTGCGTAGAACAGTTAAATACTTTCCTAGTGCTGGACAATAGCTTGCCACCACAGTCTTTTCTTAATGTACCAGTCAAAGACTAAGATGAGTAGAAAGGGTAAAATGTTTCCACATGCCTGAAATAGGAGATTCCCCACTAATACCAAAAATGAAGTCTGGACAAGCTGTGTGTCCCTCATATATGTTAACTTTGTAGAAGCACAATATTTTTTTTATGGGAAGAAAGAAATTTCCTTTCTAGTTCTCTAAGAAAAAAACAATTTTGTCCAATTTTTTTTAAACTCAGGGAAAACAATGTGACAAACATTACTGTCCAATGGCTCCCACATAACTTCCAAATGTAGAGACACAGTTTTTAAGCTTATACCAGTGAATTGGACACAGACCATTGTTCAGATACAGATGTATCTGCACCACTACAGCAATAGTGTACTGTTCCCAAGAGGTAGCAAGTATTTTATTGGATCTGTCTGGAAACTGTATAATACCTGGAGGATGTGGCCAGAGCAATGAGCAAGGCTTGAAGGATCCCTCTGATGAAGACAATGGGATTCTTCTTGGTGATGAAGAAGTACATCATTGGCAGAATAAACAACCCATGCACCACCAGGCCACACACCACTGTAATGGCATAGAAACCCAGCTTCTTCCCAATGGCCGAGGGGTCATCCATTTCCAAGATTTTGCCAGCTATTAGGAACACAATTCCAAATGGAAAATACCTGGGCAAAAAGAAAGACAGTTGTTATTAGGAGACAGCTCCCTTCCATCATGCAGTAAGAGCTGGGAAATCCTTCCAGTAGCAGGGCAGTAACAGCACTGTCTGGGTTCCGTTGTTGTCAGAATAAGTCCCTCTCTCACACTTGAAAAGTGTTCTTGAAGCACTGGGCTGAACAGTCTTTTCTGTGGGGTACTCCTCAGCACAGCTGAGGTTATGGTGCTGGCCAGCAACAACTTTAAAATGTTTTGCTTCAGAAGGCAGCTCTGATGTTTTAGCTTCAGGCAGGTAAGTTACTGGGAAGAGAGGGAATGAATCCTAAGCTCCTCTCATGTGTTTGTGCTCATGTAACTGTTCATGGATTTTAGTTGGAAGCTCTTAAGTAAACGTTTATGTTACCTTTGGAAGACAGAGGAGAAACACCAACATGCATTAGACATGCTCTTGGACTGCCTGGGGGTATGATTTGGGGCAGATAAATAGGTTAGTTTCTGATCCCCCTCTGGACAGGTGCTCTATCAAAACTGCTGTGCTTCTGTGCACTGCTACATACAAAGCCATGGATGCCAAGGGAGATTTAGATTTAAAAAATAAATAAACCTGGGGGTACCCAGCCATCTTTCACTTGCAGTTGTGCCATCTGCAAAGACTTGACACTACTTCCTCATTTTTCCAGAAATAAACTAACTCCTTTGATTTATCTAACCAGTGATCATTCCCTAATCCAGCTCAGTCAGATTGGACCCTGTAGCTGGAAAGACAGTCTGAGTGCTGGTAGTGCTTCCTTGCCCCACGTCAGGCTGAGCCACATTGGGGGACATTCTGAAGAGGGGAGAAGGTGCTAAGCTGATAGTTCTTGTTGTTGGCAGTCACCTGCTGTTCCTCTAATCTTTGGGGCAGGTGTGTTGGCAGGTCTAGGTGGAGCTACTGGAAGGGTGGATCTGCTGGTGCTGGAAGGGGTGGAAGTACCAACTTGAGCATCTCACTGAGCTTCTCACTGGTGTGGGCTGAGTGTACTATAATTCTCTTGGCATGCCCAAGGATTGGCAGTGCCCTTAGGGCATACAGCACACCCCACCCAGCTATACCATGTTCTGTTATTTGGGAGGAACATAGAGGGTGCCTCTGTCAAAATGAAAGCACAAACCAGGGACAGTATGTGTGTGCATCTTCAAATGCTGAGGCCCTGCAAAACCAGGGGTTGTTCACCCTCATCTATTTCCCTGGAAATAAGTTTGTGAGATTTCTATGCATTCTCTTCTGTTGAAATGTTCTCACCCTTTTAAAAAAAGTACTGTTTTCCTTACTGAAACAGTTACTTACCAAACAGCAACTGCCACTATCTTCATGACAGACTCGTTCAAACACTGGCAAAAGCTGACCAAAGGAACGCCACTGTTCCCCATTCTTCCCAACATTATACCTGCAATCAGAGGCATTCGGGTTCAGTTTCTCGGGTGTCTGCACACAAAGCCCGACTGCTTTCCCTCCCTGCTGTAACTCAAACCCCCTGGTAGCAAGCCTGTGTCCTTAGCCATCTGTCATAGAGCCCTGAGAAGGATTTACCTGCTCTGAGTGATGCATGGAAGACAAACTGAAAATCATTTTCTAGTGAAGGAAGCTGTCCCTGCCTGCACACAGACTGACCGCTGAGCGCTGCCTACAACCGGGCAGCACCCATGAGAAGTTGGGAGGCAAAGCCAGGATTTGAGGTTTGCTCTGGTAATAGGGAGTTAGTACTGAAGTCTTCATCTTATTTTTAGTAGCTTTCCGTCTACGTAATAATAATTAACCTTCATAATCATTCAGGCTTTGCAAATTTGCAGGAGGTAAGGAAATGCAAATGCATAGGGAGAAAGGTCAAATTGCTATAAAGACTAACCAGTAAAGAAGAAAGCAAATAAAACCCATTTATGTGCACACAGTGTTCAGAAAAGACATGAATACAGCTCTGGGATGTGTCATCTAACCATATATTCTCCAGACAGTGTTAGTTTCCATTAATGCATATAAATAGATGACATTTTCCTATAGTTAATTATCTTCCTTGAAAGGATTATAAGTGATTGAGTCAATTGCTCAAGGAAGCACTTCAAAAACTGGCTGCACCAAGGGAGTTTGCCTTTCAGGGGAGCTGCCTGGGGAAGAGGGCCTGGGAATGGGGTGTGTGCTTGCTCTGGATGTGCAGTGTCCTTGCTTTGTGCAGGAACCTGAGCTCTGTCCCTTGGAGCCCACAGCTCAGAGCCACAACTCAGGCAGCTCTGCTTTTCCAGGGCCATCCCCTGCTGAGGCAAGGAGAGAGGCTTTCAGCTGCCTTATCCAGGGATTTCACAGTAACAGTGCCTTCAAGATGTGAGTTGGTAAGCCTGTTAATATTCATCTAAACCATAACTTTTACGTCAGAAGACACCACTTTCATTAAGCATGTTACTCATCTTTGGTAATAGGACATTAAATATAGTTCAGCTCTTCTAGCCTGGTCAGTGGCTGTTTGACAATAGTCTTACCTTCTAATTCTGTATAATTCCAAAAGGAAGAAATGTCTTCTTTTTAATTTTACAGGAACAACTGCAATTTGCACTTTAAAACACTGTCCTAGGCATATGGGTGTTGGTGAGGACAGACAAGGGAGTGGGCAGGACTGGGGCCTCCTCTCTGCAGCCCTGATATACCAAGGTCCCTTTTGGTGCACATAGTTTCCTTGTAATGAATAAATAATGTGTACTCCTCTAAGAAAAAAGATCTGATGTCTCAAGTGCTCAGCCACTGTCACCATCTCTAACAGAAATTCCTGCACGCTGTGAGGAGAGGCAGCATAGCCAGTCACAGCTGAGCCAGCACCAAGGCCTTACACTCTGCCTGTGTAACATTGCCCATTTCAATGCATGCCTGGCAAAGACGTCCAGTCATTCACACACAGGATGTACTCCTGGACTGAGTACACTAAGCAATTCACCTCCTACTTAATGAAAAGAGAGTTAGCTCAAATCTGAATTTAAATTCTTGTCTTATGCTGTTGAAGCACCTTAAAGAAGCTGTAATAAGAACTTATACCCACCCGACTGCAGTTTTTCTGTGATGTAAAGACCTTTGTTGAGAACAAAAGCCTGAAATAGTCCTTGGTGATGACAAGTTTTGAGGGTTTGGAGTCTCAGGTTTGTTTATGGCTGATACAGCAGCCAGGACCACACTGTATGGACAGCCCTGGTACTGTTTTTGTACCTCAGCCAGGAAGAAACCAGCTCTCAGCTTCCATCTCTTGAGACCCCGCCAGCAAGACTGAGGGGCAGGATAAAAGTCATACATGCAGTTCTGGGAAGACAATGAATGATTTTCTGTTCTCAGAAGTACAAAACTGCCCTTGATCCTAATAAGTACATGTAATTAATTCATTCATATCCAATACGTTTTGACTGGAATAGCGTTTGTGGTGACATTGTACTTTGGAAATTGACTATAAAGTAGTACAAACCGGGAGACAGCCAGTTTCCAGCAGGGTGGTATATGGAATACCACCCACTGGAGAAACTAAAAAAACCAGACAAATCCACTCATTCCAGGCTTGAATTGTGACCCCTTGTGCTGGTATGAACCATAATATAATAAATAAAGTCAAAGATGTTTTATGGAACTACCTTTGCAGTCCAGATCAACTTCCAAGAATAAATTTACATAAGGAAAATTTGATCAGCATTTTCTTGTAAAATCATCAGACCTTTATGATTAACTGGGTAATGTTTGTTTAAATCCCTTCTTTCAAATCCACAAACATAATACAACACACATGGCACCAATGAGTTCCCCTAGCAAGTTAAGCTGAATAAGTAAGCCAGACAGAAGCACTTACTGTGACAAGCTGCTAGGTGGTATATAACTATCTTCATTGCATGATACCAAAAATAAAATCAAGAAGTTTCAATGAAAAAAAGAAGATCCACAGATTTAAAACTCATAAACCAATATGTCTTTGTAGCTCACTTATTCAAGATATCACTGAAGTTCATTATCTGAGTTGGGTTGAATACTGGCAGAGGGCCATGGGTCTGACCTGATAGTAATTTGTACCTCCTCTGAGCACACTGTATTAGTGTCTCTTACAGTCAGCATAAAATGGTTCATAAATAAAAGCTCAAAATAATTGACAAAAAAATAAACAAAAAAGAATGTAAGTGAATGCACAGAAAGCACAACTCCATGGAACAAAAGTCATCAAGGATTTTGAAAATTTATAATTGAAAGGTTGGGAGAACAGCTCTGTAACAGTCTTGCCTTTTCCCCCAAAAAAGTTTAGATAGAAACAGTTAAAAAAGCTGAATCAAGAAACCAAGCAACCCAGTCCCAATCCTTTTCTCTTAAATGGATACTTGGATTATTACAAACCAAACATCTGAAACCTACCCATTGTGGCAGAGAATATCACAATCCCTAGCACATTCATGCCATCGCTAGTGCCTGGCTCCGATTTGTAAATCACTTCAGGAGGGGGAGTGATATCCAAGGCAAAGTTCTGGACATTGGATCCATTCTCATCCTGGACTCCATATATTATAATGCGACGAGTAGTGCTTTCAGATGATGCTTTGTTAGATTTAATGATGGGAATACTCCTGGTGCGATACTGAAAGAAAACAGTAGTAGTTTTTGTTATGATATCCCAGCAGGAATTAATAGTTTAATGAGACCTCCTAAGTGCTTTGTTTCAACAAGGCTGCATGTTAAAGGGACCAGCATGAAAAGAAGAATGAGCACTCCTGTCCGTATCTGCTAAAATCTATAAAAACAGTTGAATTTTTGGAAAAGCATAACAAAACCAGTGTCTTCTACAATCAGACCCTGGTGCAGCAAACACATTGCCTCCTGATTGAGCTACTTTCCTATAAGACATAATTAGGAATGAGTCCCTAGACGTTCTGAGTACCCTCCTCTTTGTCTCACCAGAGACGAGGATTCCATGAAATATCTCCCCAGGTGAAACAAATACAGCCATGCTTCTTGCTCACTCAGAACTTTTAGATGAGGTTTTCTGTCCAAATTCCAACATGCGTAATTAGATTCTTCCCCAGTGCGTTATTTTGTTGCTTTAACTGAACATGGTATTTTGTTCTTTCTTTGTGTGGTGTTACAGGGTGCTCTTAAAGATATTCCAGCTCTCCTCAGGTGAAGGTGGAGCTGACATAGGAGTGCATGTCTACTCTCTAGACACACTAGAGAGCATTTAATCCTTGTTTTGCCTTCAGATACCATGGCTGCTGAGGGACTTAATTCCTAAATGCTGAAGGTACTGGCAGTAACTGAAGTCATATGCCATGTCTGTATTTGGATTGTGTTTTACAAAGACACGTTTCATATGATGCTGGCTCAGCTCTTTCATCAGTAAAAGGAATATAGCCACTTACCTGCTTGAATGTGGCCTCAACAAGATTGGCTGGAAACATGTTCCTAAAAATGAACAAATAGAAGAATAATTTCTATGGAACTGAAACCAACTTCTTTTTCCTGTGTGTTGGGTGTCCCATGATAAATCAGTTCTTTGCCCTCCTGGAGAGCAAAGGCTGGGCAGGTGCAGAGGATGCCACTCTCTCCCACTTGTGTCATACAGCTGGGCCTGGCTGAGCAAGGCTCAACAGGGAGACAGCTCCTCGGAAATGAAGTTTTGGGAGTTGCTTCTAAACACCTGGGGTGAGACCCGGGAGCTCTGGTTTCAGATTCTGGCTCTGCCACAGTTCCATGTTGTAACTGGGGCAACATAATTGCTACCATTCCCTTCCCCATCTGCTGACTGGTGGAATGAATATTCTTTTATCCATATTTTGTCTTCCCTACCTAGATAATGAGCTGTTCAAGACAGTCAGGGATGTATTCCTGAGACCCCTGGGTGCTGTAACCTACTATGGGAATTCTAAGTACTCCTGGGAGCTAATTCATAAACTGTATTACCCTGACACATTTTCATCACTAAAATTTCAAGTGATGTAGACTTTGCAGTGGTTTGGTCAAGAACAGTTTGATTTTCGGAAAGAGGATCTCATTCATGATTAAAAGAGTTGAGATTACAGCTGTACAGTCTGTGCTAAATTTTATTTTTATCTTGTTCTGAGGCTTCAGAACAAGAACCTGAAGGAGGCCAATGGCTTTATCTTTGCTCACAGCTGAGCTACAAAGGAAGGCAATGAACAAATACTGATTTTGCAGTGAGGCCAATAGATTGTTAATTCCAAAAGGGACTTTTTTTTTTTGCCACCTTTTCTGACTTTCTGTGTATCTCAGTCTGTAACATTTCACACAATTATATCTGGAGCTAATTTATAGCTTCAGTTTGAACTAGATGCTACTTTGAAGAAATACGTTCAATCCTCATTTGAAACGGAGAGCACACCCTCTACAGGCTTCAAAGAGGAATCATAGTATAATTGGGAAAAAATAGCTAAAAAGTCATATATTTCCATGCAGCATTTGGGAATCAAGATTTGTGTGATGATTATAATAGGCTCATTTTCAAGACTGATTTATTTTCAACCCTAAGCTTCTGAACCTAGGGGCAGAAGACAATGACAGCCTATGACCGAATTATCTGCTTTCATATATACATGTATTTATGCAAGGAAAACTCCTGAATCCTCCAACAAAATGACTTTTAATTCAAAGTCCTGCTTTAAGCCCCAAGACAGGTTAACACTTAAATAGATGTGAAAAGCCTATTTTCATTCCAAGCAGGATTGCTGTATACATAGACAGTTAAATGCATGTTGAACAGAGACATTTTCCAGAGCTGCTTTCCTCTTTGCAGCTGCAGCAGCACAAACTTGCTGCTGACGGAGTCACTGTGCAGCACTGGATTAGAAAACACAATTTTTCTTCTACTTTGAGTAATGATAACATGACGTTATGGTCTCACTTAAAGTATGAGGTAGATTCCGCAGCAGTAACATCAGGCACAGAGAGCAATTGCTACAAAGAAATAACTAATTATCCTTTTTAGAGAGAACTGTGGGAGAAAAATTTTAATTAAATTTTCGTAGTACTGTTTAATGATTGAAACAGGAGTGGACATGAGAGGGGTTTGTTGACCTGCTGCATGAGAGCAGATGAGCCACATAAAGGCATCAGGTTGTCTCTGCAAACCATCCAAGAAGCTGCTGATTCTCTGGTTCAAATATCAAATCTGTAGCCAAAGCAGGACACAGACAACAGGCAGCTGTGCATCATTTCCCTATCAGGTGCAGGCACAACCTTCTGCCTGAGCCCTGGGGCTTGGCTGACACAGGGAACTAACTAACTGAAGAACAGCTGCTTGGAGCTGGACCTGGGAAGATGGAGAGGGTGTTTGTAGGAGGGGAAGCACTGGAGAGTAAAGATGGTTACTGCTTTCTTATGCCTCATAAGGGAATTCTGCTTCCAGGTCATTAAAGGCTTCAATAATATTAAATTGTCTTTGCTTTGTGATTTGAGATGATGTGCTGAAAGGTGCTACAGGAGTGCACAGTGTGATGGTTGTGCTCCGACCTGCTGTGTGAGAGCAAAATATTCTGAAAACATGGGTCCACACTGAGATTCCAGCACAGCTCTGAATATGCACCTCACATACGAGCTGTGACTTTACACAGAAACATGAATTTAATTGCTGATGATTTCCACTTTCCCCTTCATAGTCATAATTAGTAGAATTAAGAACAATTAAGACTGCTCGAGAAAGGAAATATCATATGGTTAGTAGCTAGATTAAATGTTAGTCAAATTTGTAGAGGATTAAAGCATTTTGTTTCTTTATCATTCTTTATCCTGCAGGAATTACAACTACCCACTTAATACTAGATGCTGGAATTCTCCCAATATTTTTTAATATATTATGCACTGTGATCCAGTCTTTGAGACTAGCCTCACCAAAGTTACACAATTTATCCAGTGAAAGGCTGACCTGAATGTGTTTGCCAGAGCCTCGGCTTATTTTTTGTTTTAAGCTGGTTTACTTGGATTGAGAAAATCCAGTATTAGCCAAAATTAAGTTTTGTTAATTAAAAACATTTAAGAGAGCAATTGGTGGATGAGAACTTCAATGGACTAAAAACAAATAATGAAAGTATCAAACTGCCACCTAGAGATGGGAGATTACTGGGAGGGTTTCTTGGTTCTGTCAGGCCTCTTCAGAAACACTTCTTACTTGAGGTGTGTGTTTTGCTGTATGTTGGTATTTCCAGCCATGAGCTGGATGTTCAGCAAGGATCTCCTGGGAATGTTTCACAAGAAGGGACTGAAGTGAGAGTGGTAGAGGAGGACTTGACTTTTTAGTACAGAACTGGGATGGGGAGGTCTGGCTGGATCCTCACAAGTGCCTTGGGGAAAGGCTCAGACCTGAGCGCTGGGGAATGTTACGGAGTGGGAGCGTCAGTCTGGTACAAAATCCAGACACGTGCATTTGTCCAAGCATATGACAGAACCAATGGCAAGGTGTTGTAGCCTGTGGATCTCTGCCCACCTATGCTCCAGGCACCCAGCCTGCCACCAGATTGGCCCCTGCAGATCTCTGTCAGCTTTACTGCAACTCTGGGTGAGATCTGGCTCTACCCACATGGATCTGGTACCAGGATCATAAAGTGAGGCTGTGTGTCTGCTCAGAACAGGCCCTGTGTTTATCACTGATGTATATTCAATTAAAGACACTGCCAGCACTTACGAAGCAATAATTCAAACTGAGCTAATCATTGCTGTCAGCACCTATAAATACTGTTGTGTTTATTTAATTAAACAAGCCAAGCAGATAAAATACTTCTCAAGTTCCAGCGTTGCTTTCAGACTACTTACAAGACACAGGACACAAAATAATAGTGCAGGAAACTTAAGGTGATCTGGGATTTGTTTCTCTAGCACAAGCAACATTGTCTCTAACTTCAGTGGGACAATTCAGCATTTCTAGCAGAAATAATTTCACATAAGAGTAGGGAATTAAATCTACTGCAGAACAATGACTGAGGCTGGTTTAAAACATGGATAAATTTAGGTCTAAGACAAGGACATGGTTGTAAAACAGAAACTGAGACATAGACTTTCTGGTTACATAAAAAATTAACAGCTAAATACTGCCTGCTCTGAGGAATAACATCTCCCACAGCAGCTTCTGCTTCAGGAACTCCGCCAGACAGAGCAGGAGTATTGAACTGAGGCTAAAAGGGTGAATGTGCATGAAACTTCAATATCAGCTCAGTGAACCAGCTACAGACCTGAGCTACTGAGCCACAGCTTGGCCCAGTGGGCCTGGCCTGCATTTGCTGTGACAGCAGCACATACACACAAGTGACCTACTAATCACCATCTTTGACTACAGCCTGCTGTGATGCACAGGCTGGTTCATTCTACTAGCAAATGTTGGAGCCCTTCCCTAGTTCTGCATGGGATAAGAGGATTCAGATGTAGATGTATTGAGTTAGAAACGTGTATGTACATGTAATGTGAAATAACTATGGCAACGTGTTCTGCAATTTGGTAGTCAAGGAATTTGAGAAAATCCTAAAGACTTGTATCAAGTGCAGACAGCACCTGGTCTGAGCAGCAGGTCTGAGGGTGCAGCTTCCCATCAGACACAGGATGACTTAGCATCTTGCCAGAAGTGGAAGGTCCTCTTTTCTTCCCTGTTGTCTCCCAGCAACTGTCCTACGAATTAATACGATCATTTTTGCTCCCCTAATTTCAGCTGCTTTAGGAAGATTACTTGCATTAGGAAGCCATTTTTCAGCACTGGCCCCAGGATGTGGGAGCCCTCTTGCCTCTTCAGAAGCTGTCTGGTGCTGAGAACTGCAGTAGTGACACAAATAGCAGCACTGTTAAACTGTGTTACTGTGATGCTGTTAACTCAAGTGTCCACAGAGCATTGGCCTGCAGCTACTGGGACAGCTCTTTGACATCTCCTGGATAACTTCTGTTAGAAATAACAGGCCAAATTCTGGTTTCAGTAATACTACTGAATATCTGAAATATTCTGAGTCCTTACTACATCATTAACTCAGAGCATTCAGTTTTTTCAGATCCTTTCAGTAACAAATGAGGCCAGCGACTCTAGCGCAGGAGCAGCCGCTGGTATGGCAGATGTTGTTTCCTTGACTCAGAACACCCATTTCCTCTGGCACACTCTACTCTGCAGCAGCAATCTGGTTTTGCTCTCAGACTTTGATGTTATCAGCACCTAATCCCTGCCACACCAGACAGTCTGGCTGCAGTCTCCCACGCTGTGGAATTAAAGCCACCGGACTGGGGTTTTGCTACATATGCATCCTCATAATATTTATTGGCCTATATTTGCACTAGGCATAAAGCAGCTTTGGACACTCTGCTCTCAAATTTGAGCTAGCCTAGCTGAGCTTGCAAGAACATTGTTTTAGGACTGGGAATTTGACAGTATTCTAATATTTAAGTGTTTGAGGCCTTACCCTGTCACTCTATACAGCAAGGGTACAGAGAGCAGAAACGAAGTCTGAATAGCTTGACTTGAGTTTCCAAGTTTTTTATTGAATGAACAGCACTGTCATTCCTATTTAGTATAGGCTGAGATCCTTCTCAGTGAAATTATCTTAATCTCAAGAATTTGTTTACTTTTGATGTCCACTGCATGATTTCATCAGCAGCTGTGTAGATTCCTCACTACTGTTACATATGAGCCACAGGTCCCGTCCTTAGGCATAGAGGTATACTTCTGAAACACCTTCATGCTGTTGTCAGGGGGCTTCAGCAGGGTTTTATGGAAGCAAGGACAAAATTTAATCCAGAAAGACCGAACAATCTATTGCAGGGGCCACATGAGAAACCATCTTGTACATCAATAGTCACCTCCAGTGCCTCATCTCATTTCTCAGTATCAATCATACTATTGCCTACTAAAACGACCAAAGAAGGCTTTTGCAGAGTTAATGAGGCACTAAAATCCTCATTTTTGTGATAAAAAGTACTTGGGAAGTACAAAAAATCCATAATCGGGTCTAAGTAATTTTGTCTTGCTTTGGTTTTTTTCTAAGATCAGAGTAGAACTCATATTGTGGAATCATTTTGCCAAACGTGGGCTTTTTATCTGTACTGAGTGCTGCATGGTCTTTCAGTTCCAGTAAGGGATCTGAACCTTGTTGTCCTGCTTCCTCTGAGAGAAAAGGTCCTGACACAGCCCCAGCAGGGCTATGGCTTTCTGAGAAAATCATTCTTTAGAGTGGAAGCACAAGTACATCACATCTTTAGGCATCTTGAAAAAGCTGAATGATATCAAAGGTAACATGACAGGCCCAATGCATTTCTGCTGGGTTCCAGCAAGGCAAAGTTATTCCATAAAATAAATGTATGATTACATTTATAAAAACTGTATGATTATACTTGAAGATGTCCAGACCAATAGTCAGGAGGATGGAGAATACATTCCCCTGCAAGGTTGAAGCTTTCCTAGTTCACTTTGAACTCCTGGCCCCTGTGCACTTCCTCCTCTCTGACTAAGGCCTCCTGACCAGAGAGCAGAATTTGCTTCATAGTTCATCTCCCCAGTGTGGTTTTCATCATGGAATTATCTTTTTTCCATGTTGGATTCCTTTTGTGCCAAACAGGGACCACACATTTAGAGGCTTCAGAGTCCTTTGTAAATACCTGAGGCTGGGGAGCCTGTGCAGATTGAACTCTTAAAAATTAACCAGAAGCAAAGACCTAGTCCCAGTGCAGAACAGTGCTGGCATTGGGCTGGTTTAGTGAGATAAAACTGGCAATCTGAAATGAGTAAAAAATGGTACTTTGCCATAGCAGACAGATAAATATTTCTGTCATAGCATGCAGTGCCTTTGGCAAAAGACACATTAAAGTACGGCATAGTTATTTTTAAAAGTTCTTTCATAGTTTAAATCTGGATAATTTAATGTACTCTTGAATACCTTACTGTGTCTTCAGTTGTAAACTTTTAAAGGTGTAATTTCTGATTTTGCACAGCCTGGACTTTTTCCAAACTACAATAGATACTGGTTTTCTCCTGCCCTATTTTCAAGAAACACAATTTCAATAATATAGAATACAGCCCTTAGCCTGAAGAGAGGGAAAGGAAGTGATTTTAAAGAGTGCTCAGGATCCCATGAAAACATAAATCCTCTACAGTGTTTATATCCTCTTCTGACTCTTAATGGTATAAAAATAAAACCTCTCTAGGTTAAGCCAGATTGATTTTCAGGGTACCTGCTATTAAATTGGATGCAATCCTGTATATTCAGTGGTAAAATGCTCTGATTTCTCCTTCCAATAAACTTCAGAAAGGTACAAATTTATTTGTCATGGGCTAAGGTGTGATTTGATCCTGTCTGCAATCACTGAATTGGTTTATTTGGACTGAATAAGTTTACGATGCCATGCTCCCTTGTTAGACTTGAGAAAATCTAGAAGTGTATATGAACCCTTCACCTGCTGGGGCCCAGATTTGCAGTTAGCCTGATATAAAACAGGAGGGGGAACCCCATTTGGCTGGGACTTGTTTTCTCATGTGAATTTTTATGGTGTTTGTTTGTTTTATCTCATAAGCCAAATTTTGTTTCCTTTGGTGACAAATGCAGGTGGCATGATTTCAGTTGCAGCAGAATTTCCCCTTCTAAATCAAAGGTAACAGATGTACTGGAAATATTAACTGCTAATGTAAACAGTGTGGTCCTGATTCATAAAACTAGCTTTACAAATGTTTGTCTCCAAATGAAAGGCATTTTCTATTCTCCTAGTCAGGTAATTATGCTACAAAATTAAACAAACCTAATACTTTAAATTGAACACCATTCCTATAAGTATATCCTTTTTTGTCCTTTTGAATAATACTCAAAATCTGAATGACTTAAAAAAATGGTATCTTGCCTTTCTTAATTTCTTAACTCATAAAAGGCTATTAAAATATCACTCTTATTTTTGGGGACATAGTATAAAGTTAATTTCAATAATTCACACAGGAAAAAGAAGGTAAAGATCTGTGGTGATTCATTGCTATTGCTGTTGAGATGCCTCAAAGCCACATCCTACAACAAAATCTCTACTAGGTCTTGTATGAGCTGGGACTATTTCCTCTGGCCCATAGATTTTTCTGAACAACCCTCGGTGAGGTAATTTCTTTTCCATGTGTTTTGGTTCTCTAGCTGTAAGAAAGGAGAATAGTCCTTGCCTACCCCACAGAAGTTTTGCACATCATGAGAATAAATCCATAAGAATTCATAAAGCACCAGGTGCTTAAAGACAACATGATCCTTAGCCTGAGGATTATATAGAGCTTTAAACGTGGAAGAAAATATACTTTCATTGGCCTTGCAGTGCCTGCACCAGAAACCTTGAATAAAATTAAGGTGGATTTGTACATCTGTCTCAATGCAACAATAAAGTGACAGCTAAAGAGAGAAGCATCTTCAGAACAGCATCTCCTGCACAGCTTCAGACTCACAGCTGCCTCCTGAACTTGTCCTTAGTCTAGACCTGATAGAGAGGGCTAATTTTATGCAAGGGGAGATTCCTGCATGGGAACCACTTGGTTAAATGGGCATCTTCCACAGACAGCAGAACATTCTTGTCCCCAATCTGCTGGGGTTCCCTTTAGAAAGGAATTCTTTCAAGTACTGCTGTTTAAAGCAGGAAAAAAAAAATTTGACCTATGGATACAATTTTTGAGGCATAACATTCAGAATGTTGATGAGATTATGTATTTCCTGGCTGATGTGAGGTTTGAGGTTTAGAGCCATTTCAGAATTATGCAGTACAGTGTCACTGTTATTCTCCTCATCAAGTCATTGCTCAGCTCTTTTTTTTTTTTTTTTTTAACATAATGAACAAATATCCAGGGGAAGCACCAGCTACAAAATAATGCAAAATAGTAGTAATGTGGTTATTGATTAGTGTTGCAAGTGTTTGGGATAACCATGAGGGTCTGCACTAGTTTTTGGTTTCATTTCTTGCTGATTCACTACATTCTTTAATTTCTGATTAAAACCACTTCTAAAAGCAAAATTCTCACACAAAAATTCAAGAAATTCAATTTCTAGCAACACCCTTCTTGCAAAAAATTATAGACATGACAATGTCATATATAACAGCACAAGAAATAATAATGTTTTTCATCATTTCAAAGTGGCTTCAAATCTGAAATTCAATGAGGGTGAATACATGTATCCCTGTGCCAAGATTCATGCTTTTAAAATAAACCCCACAATAATGTCACATATATCATCTTTCCACTTGTAAATTTAGCATTCTTCATTTGCAGCATACCAGATGTTTCCTGTGTAAACTTCTGGGCACATATGTGATTGATAAATGGAGAGGAAATTAATGAATTGAGAAGATAAGCCAATCTGGGCTGAAAAAGATGGTCTCCAGCTGTGAATGGAAGTGATTTATCATTGAGCTAAAGGATCAGCTTTTCTAGCTCCAACCAGCAGATACATCATTACATTTAATCCAGACTTCCACAGAGATATTTAAGAGTTTTGCAACTGATTTCAACGGAGCCAGAATTTCACCCATAGTGTTTGCCTAGGCTGAGAGCCCATTCCCCACAGTTTTGTTGTTGTTATTTATTTATTTAGTCAGTGTGGTTATTTCTATAGCAGAGGAATAAAAACCATCCGTTTGTGCAATCGGGGTAGAAAGATTGCAGCTGTGGCTGCTGCTTAGCACAGCAAAAGGAGACTGAGCTTTATTCTCACTTTTGAACCTTTGGTAATGAGAGTGGCTTGTTGACCTTGTTGTTGTTGACACCTGCCCAAACCAGTGAAGAATTTAAGGTTTTGCAGACTAAAAGTACGTGCCTGGTTGGAAACTTGAATACCTGAAATGAGCATGTAAGCCATTATCATTTGCTTGGGTAAATGTTTGTAAGAAGTGAAATTATATAGAAGATATTTGCCAGTGTTTAGATGAGGACTTGGTATTTTACCTGCAATGAGGCTCAGTGGAATAAAGAGTTCCCAAGCCTCACCACGACACCCCTGGTACACAGGGAGTGGCCAGACAGGTGAAGAGATAAGACTGTAGCTCAGATCTCAGGTTCCAGTCATATGTTTGGTTTTTTTATGGAAACACAATACTGTAGAACTGAATTTCAATTTTGACAACCCAGAATACTTTCCATCTGACTCATCTTCATGTCAAGCTTACTCTGAGTCTCAAAAGGCAACTGGACTGGTGTGAGAAAAGGGATGGGAACTTGTGCTGAGGGCAACTCTTCCCAGACAGAGCTGTAAGGTCAGTTTGGATGTAACACTGCCCCATGTGTCCCACTGTGCCTTTGCTTGTCTAAAACCAAGGCCTTACAAACAGCTCAGCACATTAGAAATGGTTCCCAAACACTGCCACTGTGAAGACAATCATTAAGGTTACATTTTTCTTAGATTCTCTTCTTATGCTGCTCTGTCATACTAAGGGATTCAAAGCCCTGTAACTTGCTCAGGGCCTTTCTCTTGATGTAGGAATTACAGTCCTTTGTGCAGCAGAAACAGAATAATGTGACTTAGCCTAATGTCACAGACAGATGTGTGAATTCCGCTGCCCTGCATCCATCATGGCAAAGTCACTGGGGAGATACAGATGGGTATCTTCCCATTGCAGATGAAGATGGCGGATTTGTGGAAAGATGGTGGATTTGTGGAAAGCCACAAAAGAGAATGTTCTCTGTTGCTGCTCCATGACTAAAATAATTAAGCCCATTCTCAGTAAGACACTGATAAAATACAGGTGGCCTGGCTAAATGCAACTTGGAGGAGAAAAAAAAAGATTTTTTTATAATATTTTCCTCACAGTTTCTTCTGATTTGAGGTCCAAGTAAGTCTAATTAAAGTACTTTGTGTGCTGACATGCTGTGAGGGTCAGGAATTTGGGTTTTTGAAAGACAAACTGTGCGACATTTTTAATTTCAGCAAGGTGAACTCCAAAGAGAATTCTTTGTGGTACAGATACACACTTGGCCTGAAAGCCTTTGCCCGATGTAGTATGAGATAACCAATCTGAGGAACTACCAACCAAAGGCAAAACTTGGTCTTTCTGCACGAGCATGTAATATGTTCAGTCAAGAAAATAATCCCACTAGCACCCAAAATGTTGGGACAAAGAGGGACATTTAGGCAAGGCTATCAAATTCCAGAAGTGCCCTAATGCATCTCTAAAAGAACAACTGTGTCTTTTGCCAAATAAAGGAAAATAAGTAAGAAAAAGCCACAAAGCAGAATAAAAAATACACAACAGTGATCTTTGCAATCTTGTCCTTTATCTGCAAGTTGGTACGAACTGTTGTAACAGCACTTTTAATTATCTTCTGAAAAATGTGTATTTCAGCCCCTCATTTAAGGTTTTGCCTATTGCAGCCATCTACCCTTATTTAAATTAACATTGCATTTTAATACTCTCTTGACAATAATAATGGTGCAATCCACAGTCAACATGGAATCATGTGGGGTATAAAAGACTTGCTCCAATGTTTTTTTTGGTGGCCATTCATTTAAATTTTACTAGAAACAGCCAGTATAAACATATGATAACTTGAAAATCATCTTCTGAAATATGCTTTTTTCTCAATCTAAACAAAATGTTTATCCTTAGATTCAGAACTTAACCTCAGGCCACAGTTCCTCGTGCAGTTCTGTACAAAATGCTGCGTGCAGAAAGCAGAAGGAATGCATGTCGTTACCGGATTAAGTCCAGCAGTGCATCTGCAGAGCTCATGATGGGCTTTCCACCCTCCTCTGTGCTCTCCTTCTGTGCTGCTCCACCAGGATGGATAATGGACACCATAATTATTCCCACAATCACAGCCACAAATGTTGTCCACAGGTAGTAAGTGACGGTTATGATTCCTAATCGACTGGAAGTCTTGGCATCCAGGGCTGCGAGCCCAGACATCAAGCTGTGGAAAGAAAACACAGCAGAAATTGTATCTTTTGCATTACATCAATGCAGCTGAAAACCTAATTTCCAAATCATTCCAGTCTACCTCTATCTCTTACAGACGATTCTACACATCAGTGTTTTTAGAAGCTTGCCAGTAACACTAAGGCTGTAGCCTCTGTGACTGAAGGGGCGTTTCCCAATTGCCATGTCAGATCCTGGTTACTGGAAGGAGCTTGCAAGCTCAGGCTGCACATGTGGGGACTGAATCCTACTGCTTCTTCCCTGAAATTCCAGGGACAGTTTTACATAAGCTACACATATGATGGCTCAGTTCACAGGAGCAGTGGCAATAGTTATTAAGACTTAAGAGTATGAAACTCTACACATAATTTTACAGAATAATAGAAGAATTCAGGTTTGAATGGGCATCTGAAGAAAATCTAATCAACCCCCTCATCCCTTCCTGTGTCAAGTAGGGCCACAACTTTGAAACGAAAAACACTATGGGGCAATTTTGTCATATAGTCCTTTCTTTACCTAAAAAACTCCCCCTTATTTTTTTCTTTCTAAATCAATTCAAAGCACATTATAATTTTGCTTTACCAGAGGGCACGTTGGAGAGAGGACTGCAATTCCTTGTGCCTCCAGTCTAAATGGGGACAGTGGATGGGATGGAGAAGAGACTCCTCCATGGGCAGGTGTGTCTGCCCACTGGAAACAAAAAAATGCTGTGCTCACTTCAACCTTTTCATAGAATCAGAGAATAATAGAGTCAGGGAATCACAGAATATGCTGAGTTGGAAGAGACCCATCAGGATCTTTCCTCCTCAGCTCCCTGCCCAGCACTGCCAGAGCATGACCAGTGTCCATCCTCTTGCTTGTACAGTTTGCCTGTGCCAAGCCATAGATCCTTCCTCCAGGTGCTTTGGCTCCCACTGACCCTCTTTTATAGGTAAATTAGACAGGGCACACTTTGGCCCCTGAAGTTACTTCAGGCTGCTCTGACATTGACCCTGATGCTGTTTCCAAGTGACCTGAGTCTGAGATTTGACTTTCTAATGACAGCAGTGTTGTCTGGGGCTTTAAATTGAGATTTAACTTTGAATAATTCTCTGTGAACTCTCAAAAGCATGCATCTCAGGAAAAGTGCACGTGAAATAAAATACCACATTTACTATTTGGTGTGCCACACTGTCCAGCTTTCTCATCAAAACAGACCCATTTATCAGGCCTATTCTCACAGACATTTACTAAGCTGCACCTCCTTGAATGAGATCTCCTTGACCTCACTCTGCTGACAGAGGTTGTCTGGAGCCAATGCTAAAGTGCAGCTTAACCTTTATAGTAGATTTAATGAAATCAAATGGTGGATTTAGTGTTCAGGTTCCTGCTATCCACTAGATTAATTAAGAAAATGTATTGCTTTTCTGCATTGGCAATCTCTCATCTAGCACGGGTTTTGTTAACACTGTAGGAGCAAGGGCGCACTGTAGTTTGGGTAATTTAGAAAATTAGCATCTCAGTAACTCTCACTCTTGTAAACCATTGTTCTTTGCTTTCATTTATCATTGTATTTGATAAACGTTCCACCATTTCTTTTAAACAGTTCAGTTACATACATTTATCTCAAATTAATGTGTCCATTTGCTGTTAAAAACTCTCTATGTTGTTGTTAGATTTGTAGGATTGAACTCCTCTCTCAGGCTGACGTTCCACAGGCCATTGAGTCAGTTTGGCAGCTCATTGCTGCACAGAGTAGATACCTATATTGTAGTAGACTACAGCACTGTTCCACCTCCACCCTAACCTTCACAGGAAAAAAAAAGAAGGAAGATTAACTAAAATCAGGTTGATTTTTAACTAGCTGGATGTTCCTCATGGTAATAATTTTCCAGGTTCTTTATAGATATATTATGCAGGGCAATGACACCAGTGGTGTGAAGGCCTGACTGCTGCTGACCAGCAGATCTGTAACTTGCAGGCAGAGCAGCTCCTTGGCGAGGGCACTGCCAAGGAGACAGACAGTTCTCTTCCCTTCCTGGTACTGTCCTGAAGTCACTCTTGGTGTGGTGAAGCCTCACTGTTCCCGTTGTCCTTGATGCCACTGTGCTGTGTTTGGTCTGCAGAACAACAGAGGGGTGAACCCTGTCTTGATTGCTCACCTGAAAAGTATCTCTAGAAAAGTACTCAGGGACAAAAATCCTAATTAAATATGTCCAGTGGTTCAGGTCCCTTTAGGGTTGTTACCTCAGCCCTAGGATTTGGGAGGGTGTTGTACAGCTGGAATCTAATCATACCTTGGCTCTTAGGTGACAAATCCTGAGGGGGCTAATAATGAGATTGCTCTGTCTTGGGGATATTCATTAACAAGATCATCATCTGTAATGAGATTATCCTGTCACCAGATAAAGTCATGCTCAGTTCATGCTGTGATGAGAAAGTCCTCAAAAGTAATTAACTATGGAGGTGCAACAGGGTGACTGTGGTGTGACAGAAGCATGAACAGAGGTGTGGGTTCACACAAAGCCCTGTGTTTTCCATGGCCTCCAATGCTCAGTTTTAGGAAGGAGACCACTGGAACCAGTTCTCCAAAGTAACACTGGTCGTGTCATTTTAGGCAATAACTCAGAATTGTTTCAGAAAGAAATGCCTGTAAACTAGAACGAGACAGTAATCGCTCATTCACTATTTTTTGTTTGACTTCATATGTTTGATGTCAGAAGGAACAAGATAAAAGACATAAAGATTGAGAGACATATTGATTATCTCTGTTATTATATGAAGCAAGTAATACAAAATTACATCACAGGAATTTATTACCCTTGATCTCTAGAGTCCTAACATTCACACAATGTAACCAAAGAATGACAAGAACAAGTACTTTTCTTATGTCCGAGGGAATAGGGAAGTCAGGAGGACTAGCTTCCAGCTAGTTTAAACTAAGATCACTATGTCATGCTCAGGTCTTCCCTTTAAGTCTAATTTTCATCGGACACTCTTGGCTACATAAAAACTTCCTTAACGGTTTCCCAAGTTTCTTCAACTCCAGAACAGAGATATTCCCATGGCTTCCACTACTAAACTCTTATGAAACACACTGGAATTGAAAATGTGTACCTTTAATTCTTGTCAGTCCTCAGAATCTGGTTAGCCTTGAAATAACAGGACAGATATTTGATTCACAGATGAAAATCATTTGAGATTCTATGTAGCTAAGTAGCTTCCACACCTATGATTCATGCGTAGCTTCTGTAACATGTTTTAATGATTGCCAAATGGACAAAACAGGATTAAGACAATAAAAAACAATCTGCAGCTTTTCTGAATAATTACTGTACATCTCACTCCTTTAATTAGTCTGGCAGGGGAAAAAAATCCACAAAACTGTAATTTAACATTCAGAGACTTTCATTTCTTAGCTTGTATAGAAGAAAACCTGTCAAGCCTAAAGGAAAGGGGAAGACCTCATCAATTCCAGGAATTATGTGACTAATAAAAAAGGTAAAGTCAGTTACTATGTTGTTTAAAGTATTTGTAACTGTACGACCCATGAAACGATCAAGTACTAAGTTTCATGCCTGCTTTGAGGGAAATCTGTGCAAAACCACCAAAACTAACACAGAATTTTTGACATAAAGAGGAAGGGAATTCTTTCCAATATATTGGAAATCTAATTAGTCCCATGCAAACAAGTAGCTAAACCCTTTTGAGCACCTCTAGGCTTGTTCTGGCTGTCACAGACAAGCATCAGCGTACCTATGAGGTATTTTATTTACAAATAAAAATAGAACTTTCTATCTTCTCTACAATTCTCTAGGTTTTTCTGTTGCTCTCTGATAATAGCACGTTTTTTGGCCTGTCTCAAGATCAAAACCTATATCCTCAGAAAGGGAAAATGCAGGAAGCTGCTGCTAAGACCCCATTCTGCATGTTTATTTTGTCTTCCTCTCCACCAGAAGCCATCTGGATGTTGCTTTGAAATAGATGGATTATGGATAAAGTTATCAGAAGGGATTAGTGTGATTAGAAAGACATTAATCCTGTCAAGAAGTAATGGTCAAGTATTAACCACCAACAGTTGTTCCTAGAATCATGTTTGTTTTCATTCATCCTGTACCCTCCCTCACATTCTCATTTTGTAATTGCATGCCGTGGCAAAGACCTTCCTAAGCAAGTTCTCCCAGTGAGGCTGGGAAGTGCCTCTAACAGCTACATTAGAGATGATTATATTACAGTTGGGCATCATGAAAGTGAAGTGCTGGCTTCACTAATGCTGCTTGATCATGTAGGCAGGCTGTCGCTCACCTTTTTGTCAAGGTCAGTGCCTTCAAGTCTCAACACGATGATAATGTGCACTTTCAGAGCACAAGCCATTTCATCATCTCAAAATGCTTTACTGGTGTAACCTCCTCTCATGCAGGAGGGCAGTATCTCCATTTTACAGACAAGGAAACAGAGAAATTAAGGCACTTCAAATAAAGACAAACCACTTACAGTTAAGAAAAAAAAGATCTGCCTGAAGTGATCTCTGTATTGCGATAGACCATCACATTTTTCCTCATCTGTGTCCAGCTATCTGTGCTTTCGTAAGAGGCTGCTTCACTTCCATGGAGGCACCATTTACAAAGTAACAGTTTGCAACAGAGAAAATGAGACTCTCTAATGAAAGAAAGACAAACTTTCTCCTGCTCTTTTTATATCTTGGCGCTTGATTTGCACTTAGTCTCTATTGTAGTTAAAATTATTTCAGCAGTGAGAAAGACAGATCACAATGACTTTTCCATTCCAGGATATCCTTCTGCTTTCCTCTAACATGAAAAATACCTACAAAGCAAGACGTGGCTCCAATAGAGGAGTGACAGTGGTAGTGGTGGGAGGACCATAGCCCACCCCTGTCTCTTCTCACTCTACCATGTGGTCTGCCCTTCCTGACAGGGATTTGTTACAGTTCAGGTTTGTCATCTCCTGATGTCATAGGACACTCTGCAGGTAAAAAGGCCTCCTGCCCACGCTTGGGCCAGCAGCACATCCGTGGGGCTGTACCTGCACACAAATCGCAGGCAAGTGGGATCTTGATTGGAAGCTGGTGCCACCCTACACCTCCAGTCCCATCCACCCACTCCTGAGTGATGCCAGAACCTCTCCTGTGGCATGACAACATCTGTCTAAGTACAGAGGAAGATAAAATCCTGCAATAAGCCACGTTCACACCCCAAACTAAGCTGGGTTGGGTGTGTGTCATGCACATGCCTGAGATGCACATGGGGCAGCCCGTTTATACAGATGAACCCTCTTCCCAAGTGTATTTGTGTACAGCCCAGACACGCAATAAAACGACACTGGGGCTCTCTAGAAATGTTACTCAGATGCCAATAGTTTTGCAGACTACTGGTGTACTACAGGCTTCCACTGATCTGAACATAACTAAGGAACTACCTCAGTCACTGGGGTCAGTGGAATGATCCCCAGTGTCATGTATTATTACAAATTTCACAGTATTATGGCATGATTTTCACAGGAGTTGAGAAGACTGGAATCCTCCTGAAGGTCCAGGGGACTTCTAAGCTTCATCTCTTAGCAAATCAAGTAATAGCAAAGAGCTTTTTTAAAATATAGATACCTTGATAGAAATGAAATCATGTCTAAGGTCAAAAAAACCCCAAATGCAAAAAGTGGTAGCTGTACTACAAATAGGACTCTTGCAGCAGTTTCTGTATGGTTGGATCAGCTGTAAATAGCACTTGAAATGTGAATTAACTTTTCAGAGCCTCAGTATATATCTATTTTACTAAACACAGTGGAAGCCCAAAGGTGTCAGGCATGATGGAAAATCTGGCTCATGATCTTCAAGCAACAAAAACATTTTAGAAGATCTTGCTGTCTGCAATACACTGTTTGCAGTGATTGTGTTTAATTTTACAGCTAAGATGCTAGGAAAGAAACTAATCTATGTTTCTCATACATCATAACATGCATCATTTTGAGATTTTGTTTTTAAAACTGCTTTATAAAATAGTAAGAGTTTTAATTTTTTACCCAAAATGTTGATATCTCCTTTTCCTTATCATCTAATGCTTGTAACTCTTAATGACAAATTGACACATGCAGCAAAAATCCTGCCAGGAATTCACATAATGCATTCTATTTTCTCTTTCTTGTGCAATAGCATACCTGCTTTTATAGACTAATGTAAACAAGGCAGGACTTTGTACAGCACACAGTGAAGGCTGATGTCCAGTGGCTGTTGTGTCACCTGCATGTGTGAGGTTGCTGTGATACATCTATGAATGCTGGAAGGGATGAACAGCAACCTTTGGTCACTGACTGATAATGGAGATTGTAGTATAACTCATGCAGAATTCAGGCTGGCTTGTTGACTTCAGCTGTGCTGATAAAAAAAAAAGTGTTTCCTAAATTCAAAGGCCAAGATACAAACAAAACCAAATTATCTATTAGATATGGACATGCAGCTTCACACGGTGGAAGGAGCCAAAAATCTTATTAATACTTGATTTTTCTCTTATGTCAGTTCTTTCAAGCATTTTTAGATTAAAAAAAAAGCAAAAGGATTTGAAACACAAATTTGGATTATAAACAAATGTCAGACTTATTCAACTGGCTTTGTTCTAAGGAAACAGAGGGAATCCAGCCAGCCCCTCAAGCTCCACATGTCATTCCCATTCCTTTGTGAGACACTAAGTATTTTAGAGCTCTCAGAGGACTACAGAAAAATTCTGTCAGGTCGCAAACAGTTCATACCCCATTTGTAATCACTTCAGTGCCTTCCACACCTATTCACTCTGTGACCACAGATTCTGCTTGCATGTCACAAGATCCCTACTGACACTCCCTAAAACAGTCTGCACCTGTGAGTTGCACAAGTAAAAGAAAACACTGGAAAACAGTATCAGAGCTGACCATTAGACTCAATATTCCTAAGCACAGCTAAGAACTTCGATAATGTTCCAGATGATAATGTGGAGAAACTTCTGAAGATGTCTAAGGCATGGAGGAGAGATAAAAATGTTCCTCTACAAGTTGAAGCCATCTCATATGGGATAATCTGACATCAGTTCTGCAATATAATAGCAATAGTATAATGGTGTCAAGTGAGATTGCCTTCTGACTGATTCTTCTTACCCTTGGGTAATATTTCTCTTTCAGTTTCAACCAAGCACAGTTTTGTTTTTCACTCCAAAAGTAAACGTATTTATCCCCTCTGGTCATCTCCTTAAAACTCACATCTCTACACTGACTTACTCCACAATAAAGACTGCAGATGGTATATGCTAGGAAAGGGCTAACAGCTTGTTCTCACTGGGGTGAAATGTATTTTTATTATTATTACTTACATTACAGTGTAATGTAATTATTTACATGACAGGTAGTTCAGAAATGGGACTCTATACACACTTTGTGTTATCCTTCAGGTACCCCAGATATCTTCCCGTGCTAACTCAGCAGAAGGTTTACACTCCTCTGTTGGGGAAGGCCTGTTCCTCAGTGCCAATATTTTTCTATCATAGGTGAAATAGAGGGAAAAGTCCAGAGTGCAATAATGTGAAGAAAAAAAAGCCCAAAAAGAGCCCCCAAACAATTTCATACTATGGGAATATACATCTGCCTTGATACATTATGAAACATTATTCTGAGTAGGCTCTTCAGAGACCCATAGGCAGCATTTTGCAGCTGTTCCTCAGCACCTCACCAGCTAATACAGTACCTAAATTTAATTGCACTTGATTATAGAATCCTAGAATTGTTTAGGTTGAAAATGACCTCTAAGATCAACAAGCTCAGCTGTTCTCCCAGCACTGCTAAGTCCCACTAAACCATGTCCCCAAGTGCCACATCTGTATGGCTTTTAAATATGCCCTAGTTTGACAGCGGCACAAAGATAAGAACAGAGCAACTGGTATTAGCAAATAATGACCAGAGGGAATAGTTTAACTCATAAAGAGCAGAAAAGACCAAGCCAAAACTGATCAGAACTTTATGTTATCTATCCTTTCTCATTCAGTCTTCAGGTAACTTATATGTCAAGACAACACAGAAAATATCTCTTAGTACCAGGCATGTATTAGCAGAAATAGTAACTGCACAAATAGTCATTCATGCAAAACCAGTATTATTGAGTGAATTAATTTTGTCTGTCCTTTTTATTTAAATATAATGAGAAATGAGAAAAAAAAATTTCATAGCCTTTTAGGCACCTCTGCTTTCCTTCTGAATGGAATAATACTGATGATATCAGACAGTGGTTTGTAATCATGATAGAAGATTTAGATTGCAAATTGTAGTACAGGTGTCAGAGACTTTGGGTCAGACTTTTCATCCCTAAGAAATGGTAAGCTTAAGTAGTAAAACAGACAATCAATCTCCAGTCTGTGGTATATTACCAATTTCATATACACCTGAGAGCAAACAAACCAGTGCCCAACACAAACCACTCAAGCTACAGGTTTGACTCAGCCTTGTTTTAACCCAGCCAGAGGCTCCCAGCAAATACACAATTGCAGGGAGGTAGTTGACGTGTGTCTACACAGCCCACCGCAGCCATGCAGCCATGAACTCCTCTGCCTTTGCTCTGAGCTGCCAAGGCAGGGCTGGAAGCCGTGCAGCCACATTAGTCCTTGGCATCCCAGCCTGGGTGCAAATCCGCGCTAATGCGGCTTCCGGCACCGTCCAGCACCAGGCTGCCCAGCTGGGCTGGCAGGCTGAGGGAGTCCACAGCTGCTTGCACCCACAGCATCTCTTCTTGCACAGGTTACACTGTTGTCAACCCTTGAGGTGTAATTAACTTCTGAGAGGCAAAATTTGGTACGGCCCAGTACAGCCGAACAATGACAGAATTCCATTAGAACACAATGAACAGTATTTGTCATTAGTGGGATGTTCAAATGCCAGTGTGTTCCCCAAATCAGAGAGATGTGAAAAAAATATTGAGGGAAAAGACAGAGCAGTTTCTAATTAAATAGTAGGCTTTAAGAGCATAAGCAAGAATCACCAACTCGGGAATGTGAGCAGAAGGATGAAGGATTACCAGAACTGATGGCATTATGGACAGGAATCCCCTTAAAGAAAGACAGTTCTATATTTAGCATATTGCATTTAAATTCATCAACAAAACCACAATAGTAACTAATATTTATTACTACCCCCAAATGGGCCTTCAAATAAATATAAAATGTTATTAGCATACACTTGCTTGTACCAGGCACAACATACTCAGAGGAACAAGCGGTATAATTTAAAAAATACACATCAAATCAGTTTTTTAGCTTTGACTATAAAGGGAATAATATTTCTTTAACATGATCTGCTCATGGAAAAGGATCAAATCACTGCTACTCATTATTTCTTAAACATCTAGAAAATGGTTGGTGGTAAATAAATACAAAATATAGTGATCTTCCTAAGCTTAAAAAGCCAAACTGCTTTTTCCAAAGGGGATATTCACTGGGGTAACCAGCCTGGTATGACAGCTGAACAGTTCAGGTCTGCCCTGAGAATTCTTTCCCACAAGCACTCTCACTGCTTACTGCTAATCACAGCCTCAGAAAACTCAGCCCTATATCTCTTTCCAGATAAAAGCTTAATCATATAAGCAAGGAGGGTGCTGGAATAAAGGATGCAATTTTCTATTTTATATACAGGTAAACATATAGGACAAAGAGAACTCGGTATGTTCGGCTGATGTAAACCTGTGTTACTCTGGCTCTAGCCTGCTTTGCTGGAGAACCAAGGCTTATGCAGTCAAACACTGTGTGTGTGAGAGCCATTACTAATAACATTTAAATTCAGAGAGAGTTAAGTTCCTGTAAGCTCTGTGAAACTATATGCTTGAATACAGGAGAGAAATAATGTGTTGACTTCTAGTATTAGCTTGAAAAAGAAGCAGGGGCTGCAAGCCTTGCCTCTTCTCCAGCCTTCCTCACAGGTCTGCGGCACACACATTTTGCAACTCCTCTTAGGTCTGGTGCATGTGGTGGCTCTGCCTGCCCACAGCAGTGCAGTGCTGGGAGCCAGGCCTCCTTCCCCTCTGTGGGCTCACCAGCACCTCTGTGTTTTAAATAGAAAGAGAGAGCTGAATTTCTTTTCTGGGGAAAATGCTGCAGTGTGAGCTCTCGCCCTACTGGAAGGAGTTCAAGCCAAACAACAGCATTAGAAATGATGCCTCAGCAATGGTAAATTTTTCAATGTTTGCAGCTTGTTCAAAACTATGAAGCTGTGACAGATCAAGTTTCAATACTGGCCTCCATAAAAAACTTAATTCAGTCATGCTTACTGAAAATCAAGTTTCTGACCCATTGGAAACCGACAGGTACAAAGCTGGTAACATGAGCTGAAGATGATGGAGTGGCAATGGGCACAAGGACAAAGGCGCTCTGAAGGGAGGTGACAGCCTGTGAGTTGTGGCACTGTACCTGCCAGCACGGCTGGCCTGCGCCAGAGCTGGCACAGACAGGAGCAGGTCAGAGGCTTTGTATTGTCTTTAGTGTGGAGACACTAATGGGAAAGTTGAGTTTTTGTTTTTTGTTCCTCCCCCAGTTTTGGTTTGGGTTTTTTTGTGTCGTGCAGAGCACAAGGACATTGACATCAGATATGGTTATTTCAAGCATTTAAGAAGTTGAGAAGCTCAAGTGATGCACAGATATGTCTGCCAATCAACTTGTCATGGATGAGGGTGAAGGAAGCACGTATGTGTGTATGCCTGAGTAAGCTTTTAATTAACCCCAGTGAAAGAGAGTGGAGGGTTTATGACTTTCTGGGTAGGCATTGGTACCAGCAAATCCCCGGGATGCAGGAATCCAAGCAGTGGTACCGGGAAACCTCCGGGATACAGGAACCCAGGCAGTGGTACCAGGAAACCCTCGGGATGCAGGAACCCAGGCCGTGGTACGGGCAATCCCCGGGATGCTGGGAAGGACGCGGCCCCCGGAGCGGCGCGGTCTCGCCGAAGAGCCGCCCGGTGGCCGCGGGGTGTATTACAGCGTGTTACAGCCCGAGCCTCCGCCCCGCCGGGAATGCCGGAGGGGCAGGGAAAGGTGGTGTAACAAACGTGAGCTGCGGGATCTGGCTGAAAATCCGGATCCAGGGTTTGAGAAACATACCAGAACTCTCAGGGCAACTGTGCGAGTGCCTGCTAGAAAACCTGAGATATGGTGAGGGTGAAACCTTTTGCATATAAGGAAGAAAATACACTATTTGCATTGCAGCTGTCAAAGGAGGATCGAAGCCTCTGTCCCAAAGAGAATCAGGGAACTTCAGAGCTTCTGCGGCTGATCTCTCAGGCTTGTTGAGGTCATCTCCCTGTCCAGCTGCAGTAAGAGCTTGGGCAGTGCCTAAGTGTGTATCCCTCAGACTATTTGTCATAGTTTTTTGTTTATGTTGCTAACCGAAGTGGCATCCCCTGTTCTCATCACTGAGAAAAGCAAACTCTATACACAGGGAATACTAACAGGTATGAACAGGGATAAGCCTCAGGCAGAGGATGGGTGCAATAAATATATATTTATTTTAGAGCTGTTCTATGATGCTATGAAGCTTGTTTATGTAACCAGATAACTGAAATAATATCAAGCCCCACCCTTAATGAAGGTCCACACCACAACAAAAACAAAAGCTTGTGTAGGGCTCAAACTGACAGGCTAGCGGGCGGTGGTTGTTTTTCCAAGATGTTTCTGTCTGTGGCAAAAGAAAAAGTAAGACTGCAGGTGACAGGAGACATCAGCCACAAGTACAGGAGCTCTGGGATAGAGCAATTCCAGGAGCTGGAACAGAGTTCAGTAAAATAAGGAACTGTACATTGAAGAAACAGTTGAACATTGAAGTTGAACATCTGTACATTGAAGAACAATTCCTGTTGTTCAATGAATTTCCTCTGCATCCAAGGAACTTTTAGAATAAACACCATTCAGAGATACCAAACGATACCATAATTTCCTCACTCTTAATGGATACAATCTGCAAAGTTCCTGTTTTAAGTCACTAACAATCAGGCCAAGAGGGAGAGTACAAATTTTCTGCCATTTCTGTTTAAGGCTGGATTTGTGCTGGTGGCCTGCAGTGCAAGATTTTCTACTCTATTGTCAAACTTCTGACCCATACAGTGGCCACTTCTTACTTCTGCTACAACCCTTCAAAACAACTCAGGACTTGGAAATGGGGTATTTTGCACTAAGTGCCTCTTTTAACTTTCCTTTCTCACCGTTACTTTTCTTTACAAGTAATTTCTTTGCTTGCGTGTCCAAAGAAAAACTTGCATTAATTTCAACTAGGAGAGCAATATTTAGAGCCCTTTTTATCATGCTGCACCCCTGACTTTTGTAAACAATAATAGAGAGTAACATAAAAGGTAATTTAAACGCCATGGCTCTGGCAAGACAGGCTGAGGATATTCCAAATTGACAAAGAAACATAGTTTAAATGTGCATGGAGATTGGTAAAAATGCAGAGTACTGGTTTACTGATTTTATGAAATGCATGTGTGGGAAGTACTGTGCTTGTTACTAAAAAAAAAACACACAACCAAAAAAGCCCAAACTGTACAAGCATGTAATTATATCTGGAGCATTTTTTTCTTGCAAAACCCTGACAGTTCAGTATGCAATGGCGAGTGATGGCCACTTTGTTATACAGGGAGATGGACTCATACTGTCTTGCAAGGAGAGTGAATCTCTTTGAAGGCTTGTAAAGTTTCTTCTCTTTCCCACTCAGAGGCCGGAGTGCAGCCACTCTGATGGTGTGGCTCTGAGGTGACACATCTCAGGTAACTTAGAGCCATCACAGGCCATGCCAGAGCAGCTCTTCCCTACTGTGCTGCTGCTCTTCCTAACACCTCTAAAATATACAAGAGGGTCTAAAGAATGACACATTTTAGGGAAGGACATGTAAATGGGCTCCCACACTTTTCTGTCCTCCTTACTATGTCACTTCCTCAAATGAGACTCTAGTTTTCTTTGGAAAACTTTCATCTCTAAAAAAAAAAATCTTTTAATGTGTTTTATCTTGATGTTGTCTGTATGCATGGGACAGAACCAGGTGTGAGTGTATGGTCATAAACCCAGTTTCAGTCACAAAGCACCACGACTCAGCTTCGTTCTGTGAAAAACTATGAGAAGGCCAATGTCAGGGTAGATAACTTAAAAACAGAATTGTGCTGGGTTGTGTTAATTTTCAGTAGCTCTTAGTGATCTGAAGACTAGAAACTTATTTTTTTTCTTGAGGTGGAAGATGAGGTCTTGGTGTATATGTTAGGTTCCAGAAACTGGAACCAAATACTGCAATAATTTTTTCTCAGATCTGGTAAAGTTAGCTTTGTTACTCTCCATCTCTCCTCATATCTCCTCTCAGCCTTGGGCACATGAGAGAGTTTTTGGCCATCCAGCTGGTGTGTGTTTGTGACTGTAGTCAGTGGGAAGACAGTCAAATATGGAGGAGAGAAAATCCTGCCCTAAGTTATGCCCTCCCACTGCAAAGGCAGCTACCATGCACCATCCATCAGTACCAGGATCTAGATCATTAATTCTGCTACCAATAAAGTGCCACCGTTAATAGTTCTACCTTTAATGTACTAAGAAATCACTTTCACTTCCATCTGAAACCAGGCATATTATTATTTCACTGGAGACACAGGGTTTTTTCAATATTCATCATACACAGCACATCTCAAAGTAGTGCAGAACACTATAAATTACTGTACTTTTTCATTTTATTTGTACAGTGTATTTTTTCAATTATTTAGATTTAAGGCAGGCTTTTTGATCAGGTGAGTTATTTATTCAATATATTTAACCTCTAGATAGCTTGAAGGAAAAAGTCCTCCCATTACAGAAACCCAAAAAGAGTTCAAAGTTCCCCCCAAAAAGAAAACAAATATTAAAAACCCCAACACATTAATTTTAAAGCAAATAATACCTGTATGAGGTATGGCAGAAGTGATCCTATCAATTAAAAAATATGTTCATGGCTCCACTATAAATATGAACATACAGCAGGCAGTGATGCCTCTGGCACTGTCACTTAAATCAGTCCCAACTAAAACAGTGTGATGACAAGGCTCATTTAGGAAACTTCAGAAGTTATTGGAACAATCGTTGACTTCACTTACCTTGACACAACCAGTGGGAGAATCAGCATTTTCAGCATCCTCATCAGTAACTCACCGGGAAATTGGAAGTAACTAATTTCCTGGAAATACATGGAGAGATGCTTATTGTTTTGAGCTAAAGACTGTCTGTCTTCATGAGTGCTGCTAGAACTGTAGATCAGATAACATTGGTAAAATCTGCAGCTTTGGTATATAAGGTGGCAAAGATAGCAGGCTTTAAAAGATAATTTTAAAATTAATTAGATTACATAATTAATTAATGTGTTCTTATTCAATAAACACACTACATTGTTTCTTCCTTTACAAAGGAAGACAAAAGTGAAATATGCCCTCTCTCGGGGACTTCTTGCTCTGAATAATCTCTTCATTCTGCATTTTGTGTGTTTTCCTTCGTGTGTTTGAAGCTGCAGCTTGGACACAAACAATGTTCAGACAGACAGTGGTTTGCAGTAGCAGAACACAGAATCAGTTTAATTTAGTTGCATTTATTAAATGCCATATTTTTAAATGGAGATTTACACTTTGTTTTCAAACAATGCATTTATTAATGCACGTTGCTGTCCAGTCTGTCTCACTAAAACAGCAGAAAAGAGCACCCGCAAAGAGCTTAGTTGAAGTGTGCTGGGGGAGAAATCTCCAAGTGACTTCAGTAACATGTTCTACCAATGATGGGAAATCTCAAATTTATTAATATGAAACACCATTGGTGTAATATAAGCATCTGCACCTCTATACATCTGATGCTGAACAATATTACCAGTGTTTTCTTTGGATATACATTTTCCAAAATAATATAACCTCCAATATATTGCACTACCAGTTTCTGCAGGCCTGTATTAGATGCTACATTTCATGTAGCTTAAATGTCCGCTATTATTATCCATACCTGCAACATTCTAATGTGCTTATGCTACACTTGGCAGGTGTCTTAGAGACCAGAACCCTTTGCAAAACTATTGTTTGAGAGCGTGCAAAATGACCCAAAGAACACTGCAGATTAACAAACAGATGAAATTAAACAATTTTAACAAACACATACGTGTGACTTTTACCTTCAGAAGCCCACCCTGAAGTCCCACAAGTTACATATGCCTTTTGTTATGTAAGTATGGCATTTTCCCTGCAGGGATACGCTGCCGTGCCACTCTTACCTGCTGGGAGAGTCGTCTCGTCCTCAGGAAGAATCCAAGCAGACAGCCGATGGTGACCGACAACACCGAGAGAATGAGCAAACCATTTCTTTTACAAACATCCTTGATCCGAGCGAGGATTGCATCCAGAGCCACCGCCATGCTGTCCTCCGTGCTCTTTGGAGAAGAATCAGCATCCCATGGGGAGAGAATTCACTCGCTGCTCTTGTTCGGGTGGACAGATCTGGCTCTGTATAGATCAGATCAAAGCACTTCCAGTTCTGCTTAGCTGACCTGCAAGGTCACCCCTCTGCCAATAGCCACCAAGCAAGCAGCTGGCATTATTGTTCCAAATTAATACCAACAATCCTATTATCAACTACATCATTAAGAGCCTGGAAGAAGATTAGGAGGCTCTGGAAAATTAGAACAGAATGCAGTAGTATTTCTAAAAGAAGACTAGTTCAAAACAAAGTGACACTCCTGGGCAAAAGATGATGCATTCCTCAGCCTCCCCACTTTGGGGTCTGGACACTCAAACCTAGAATGGAAACCCTGCGAGTCCGTGTTCAAACGGGGAACAGAGCATTGTCCTAAAGGGCAGGGCAGGTAACATTTTGAACAGGACTATCACAACAGGGCAAGCTAGGTGAAACTGGACTTCATTAATTAAAGCAGGCTTGGGTTTTTTGTTTTCATTGCCAAAAAAAAGGCTGAATGAGCAGCATAAGAGACACGCATCAAACAGGAAACAGCCACAGACTGAAGCACGCAAGGACGCCTTCTGGCATTTGGTATTTATTTTCTTGGAAGTGAAATGATTTCACTTTTCTTCCAACCACTATGTTGATTAGAGTAGGGCCAATTTACTTTCAGAGGATTATCAGACTAAGCCATAGGGATTGCTTTCCTTTCCTTTGCTGTGTCCGCATTCAATCCCAACGCTGATTTTTATGCTAGTGAGTATCTGATAAAAATACACCGCCATAACCAGTTGCCATGCCATGCTTTTCTACAAAAGCATTTCTGTAGTTTCTGGGATATTCTAAGATTATTCAGTGATTTTATGGAAAATATTCCACTCAGTACAACAAAGTTGTGTGTTTACAATATTACATTTTATACTGTGATTACTGTGATAAAGTATTTGTTCCATGCTCATGTATGAGTGAAAAATCTCAGGAGTGATTTAACTTTTCTCTTTGCGGGCAGAATCTGAATCCTGTATAGTCGAGGACATATAGATACATCAAAAAAAAGAAAAAAGGAAAAATATGTGGAATCTGTATGTTGAACATAGAACAAAAACAAGGAGATAGCAGAAAATTTTTATTAATGCATCAGAAAATTTTATCCGTGTGTATGTAAGAGGACCCATGCCGAGCCGCCCCAACACCCTGGTAACCTTGCTACCTTAACAGCACGCAGCCTATCGACTTTCCGAATGGAGCAAAACAAAAGCACTTCACTTTTCCCCTCGGTTCCCGGGGGCAGCGCCAGCGGCGGGTGGAGCGGAGCGCGGGGAGCGGCGGGCGCGGCCCCGGGCGGGCGGAGCGGGGCGGAACGGAACGGAGCGGAGCGGAACGGAGCGGAGCGGAACGGAGCGGAGCGGAGCGGAGCATCCCCTGGGGCCCGGCCCGGGGCTGCGGCCGCGCTGTGATGTGCGAATGCTCTGCTACAGTCCCGCCATCCGCCCCCCTGCCCGGCGTGGGCAGCAAGATCCTGCTGATGCTAAATTCGTTATCGTGTAATGCGACGTTGTCCGAATATAATTGCAGCGGAGGATTTTGGTCTGGTTTTGGATGATGTCTTAGTTGATTCACTTCGATACCCATGAGTAGAAATACGAACGAGTATCTGTGTGTGCACAGTCACGAACGTGTAACATGTATCCTTAATAAGGATAATGTATCCTAAATAAGGATAATGTATCCTTAATAAGGATAATGCTAGGAAAACGAAAGAATGGCAAACTGTGAGTGATTGCTTTTGCTTTCTCTACACAAGACTGTACAATTAAGCGGCTCTATGGAAGAAGATTGTTGGGTTTTTACACGGGTGAATGCTCCGGTACCTGGCGTGCGCCGCCCTCCGCCCGCGTTCCCGGCGCTGTGCCGCGTTACACAGCGCAGCTCCCGCGGAGATCCCCCGCCTCCGCAGCCTCCGCCTGTCCCGGGGCGCGTTCGGCAACGCCCTCTGGTTCCCCGGGCGGTATGCGGCTTTGCAGGAGACGCCACGGCTCCTCTGGAGCTGCCTGCAGCGATGACATTCCCCTGTGCCCGCAGTCACCGTCTCCCGCCAAAGACCCCTGCGCCCGGCTTCCCCCCTGCCGGGCGAGGACAGGGCAAGAGGGTGACACAGCTCACCTCGGGGCTCAGCACCCCAGAAGGGGCACGGTCAAGCTGGGTGACTGTGACCACACCCAGAAATGCCAGGGTCGGGCAGAATGCCAGGCTGAGGACACCAGGCCCCAGGGACACCCGAGGTACAGGCAGGGGAACTCCTCCTGTTGTCCTGTCCAGCCAGGCACTGGAGAGGAAGTGACAGAAGGCAGGATTTCACAGTACAACCTTTGCTCTGGGTGTTTATTACTTGTCCCTTGTGACCCAGGGAGAGGCCATGCTGCAGACTGCACACGATTCTGGGCTAGGTCTGCTCCTCTGGAGCTGGTGCCAAGGTGCCCAGCAGCTCAGGAACAAGCACTGGTCAGCTGCTGAAGCACTTGATGGTCAGTTACTTGGTGATCCCATCTCCAACTCTTCATCTTCCTCCTCCGACCAGCTCAAGCTGTCATCAGAGTCCTCATCCTGCACTGCCCCAGGCTCCTCTGCATTGGCAGCTTCTTTCTCTTGCTCACCACAGGACTGCAACCTGCTCTGGGGGAGTTCCAGCCTGGCCCAGGAGCCAGGGCTGGCTTTGCAAAGCGTGATCTCCACCTTGGTTGGGACCATGCTCACAAAGCTCTTCTCTATTTCAATGGTCTGGAGAGAGGGAAAGGTGCAGTGAGCTGGACAGGGGAAGGCAGGCAGCACATGCTCAGCCTTCCCCATAGTGGTAGAGCACTGCCAGAGGAGAAGAGAGGAGAAGGCTCGTGTGTCAGGAGAAGCCTGGGCTGCAGCTGAGCTGAGCTTCACATTGTTGTGTCTAAGCAGCACCACAGCACTGGTACAGAGCTCAGGAGAGCTCAGGTCGCCGCAGCCACACGCGCAGCTGCAGCACAGCCTCTCCCCAGCAGCAGCACGGCCTCTCTCCAGCAGCGAGCTGCGCTGAGACACAGCCATACCCACACCTGTCAGCACTCTGCTGCCGGCAGGCACAGGCAGCACGCACCAGAAATACAGACAAGAAATGCACATGCAAATTCCTGAGCCTTGCTGCTCCTCCCCAGCCAGCAAGCAGCTGAAAAATGAACCTCTCCCCTCAGACCGCTGCCTGCCCACAACTCACAACAGGATTGCAGGGGGAGACAGGGACCTGCTGGGCCAAAGAACATTTGGGGCAGCCTGGGACAAGACCCAGAACACCTATAGAGCTGGTAGCCACCTCCAGCTCTGATCTTAGACCAAGATCAATCAGTGCAGCCACCTCAGTCTCCTCACAACCCCTAAGGCATTTCCTAGCAGATATGGCTATAAATGCCTGTATCTGGGCAACCCAGCCCAGCATGCAGAGCACAGGCTGCCTCGCAGCATTGCAGCCCAGCCCCATGCAGACTGCTGGAATAGAGAAATCAAAGTATACAGGATCTTACCCCCCAGAGCTCCAGTTCTGCCTGGAAAATCTTATTCCCTTCAAAGATGACATGAGCCTCAAGCTGAAAGATCAACAGAAAATTATCTGAGAGGGTAACACAGCACTGCCAGAGCTCCTCCCCCAGACAGTGCAACTCCTTTTCAGCATCATAATGCATCCCACATCCTGCCTCCAGTGTAATGGTCTGGTGACTCCCTCAGAACCTGGCAACATTTCACCCGTTTCAGAGCATGAAGGTTTCACCTCTGTCACAGGTCAAGGGCTTCAAGGCCAGCAAAGCTACCCTCTGAGGCTGAAAAAGAGTTGCTGGGCAGATGCTGCTGCAACAGTGAAGCCACCAGGCTCTCTGCTCAGGGACGGCAGGTCGGCAGTGCCAGCCCTGCCTGTAGCAACAGACCAAACAGGCCATCAAAGAGCCCCAGGCACCCAGCTGGCTCCTGGCTCACCAAAATCAGACAGTGCCATGAGAGGGCACATCCCATCCCACTCACCACAGTGCGGTTGGCTTTCACGCTGCTGAGGGCAGGCAGGGGGTTCTTGGCATAGACTGTCACCACCACCTGGCTGCTGGTTTGGTGCCAGTCCTGCCGGCACAACACGGCCTTCTTGTCCTGCCGAGGAGAGGGACCCTTCAGGGCACAGCTGGGGCTCAGGCACAACCCAAACAGAGGGGACGTCTGAGCCAGAGGATGCTCCGTTGCACACCTTCTTTGTGCTGGAGGGTTGAGGTTGGCAGCAGCTAAGCAAGACCAAACTTTTGTGCAGGTTTGTGAGAGGAGATGGTGCATGGGAAGATGGGCAGCCCCTGCCATGCTGTCCCATGCAACATGGGACTCCTGTGCTGTGCCTGGGGTTGCTTCAGGACATGTTAAGCTCAGAGACATCGTCTTCTTGTTCCAGAGTCACTCTGCTATGCCCAAGTTCATAAGAGCTGTGCATGGTCTGGAAATTCACTCTGGAGGACAATGCAGGGGCTGTTGCTGGACATGGATCATGCCACCGTGATACATTTGGGAGTCAGATGAGCCCAAACCGACCATATCTCACCTTTCTCCACCCCGCCAGCACCACTGACAGGCCTGTGTCCCCACAAGGCTCATTTCTGAGCATCACCAGGAGACAGATCCCTGCAGCCCTCCACATTGCCAGTCAAATAAATGCTCCAGGAAGAATCCTGGCTCTAGACTTAGATGACAATTAGCACTAAACATCCACATCAGAACATCACAGTTCCTTCACTGCAGCCTCCTCTATGTTTTCTGCTCCAGGACAAAGAACACATTGGGCTCAGAGAGTGTTGCTGGAAGCAGTGCTGACTCAGAGGAACACACTGCACTTTCAGGGTTATCATGGGCAGCTTTGGTGCAACTTTCCCAGCTCAAGCCTGTTTTCAGTCAAGAACTTTCCTGGGGAAACTTACACACATAGAGTATTGGTAATTGGGATCTTCTCCCCACTGCCCTGCCACAGCAACATGTTGGTATGTGGATGAGGTCCTTCCTGAGAAGCAGTTGCAGAGGGAAAGCTTCATTAAAACCACATGCAGTTTTCTGCAGTCATCTGTCACAACCTTCGGGGTTTTTTTGCAGGACTATTCCTGTGCTCAGCTCCTGTCTCTATGAGGCATCTTGCCGTGCTGCCTGTGCCATGTTCAGGGCCAGGTCCTGCCTCATTCAGCTTCCTATTCCACATCTCCCCATTGGGTGTGAGAGCTGATACATCTTGGGAATGCAGAGCAGCATTTTAAAGGGCAGATGGATGAAAATGAGGCTTTCAAGCCCGGTGCAGTCCTCTGTCAGCAATTATGAATATTAAGACAATTAAATGCAGAAACCTGTGTGAATGCAGAGCAAGGGAAGGAGCACTCCTCAAGTGGCAATAATGCCCATAGCTCACATGAACTGCCTCTGCTGAGAGCCCCCTTACCTTCTTTTCTGTCCAGCAGTGCCCCCCCTTGCTGCAGCCCGGCTGCTCCATGAAGGCACTGAAGTCCGTGGTTTTGATTCCACAGCAGCTCCAGTACTTCATCCTGAGGACATCAGAGTGACCTGAGTGGGGAGTGCACACAGGAGCAGGAGAGGGGACCCCAGAGGAGTAGGCGGGGAGAGGGACTCATAACCAAGAGCTCCCCCTGCCCCCCTGTCCCCTTGGGTGGTGTCACCCACAGCGGCGCTGGCCATGCTGCTGAGGCCACACAACCTTGCAGTGCTGCAGGGTCAGGTTGCTCCCTGGTAAAGGGTTGTTTCTTACCCCTCATGGAAGACAGGAACTCCAGGATGAAACGTACAAACCTCGGTGTTACTCTCTGGGCCCTGGTAGGTCTGTGGAGAGAGAAGCAGAGGAAAGTTCTGTCTGGCCACTGGCACAGGATGATGTGGCACAGCCAGGCGTCCACTTAACAATGCCCGTCCATGCAGAGGGCACAGCACAATGCCCAACATCAGCCTTTTGCCAAGTCCAGCATCTGTGAAGACTTACTCTCGGACTATGCCCAGCCAGCAGCCCAGCACTGCTCTCTGCTCCCTGCTAGCAGGGCAGCCACCCTGACCTTGCCAGGATGACAGTGTCACCCCTGCATCCTTGTCAACAGCCCTTCTGTATCCCTCTCCCAAACACAGCCTGCTCTCAGCCTGGGGCTCAGCAGCACCAGGACAGAGGGCAAATTTGGACACCACAGAAACTCACTCTGAGGTGCAGAAGGCTGTTTGTCCATCCTGTCCTTTCCCCTCCTTCCAAGAGAACGTCGGTCTTAAGTCCTCATCTACCTCCTGCCTTTTGCTCCCTACCTGCTCCCTCTGTGCAGCTTTCCAAGCATGCTGGCCCTGCCACAGCTCAATCCCTCCTGCTCATCCTCGAGACAGGCAGTGTTACACAAGGCAGCCTCAGGGCAAGAGAGAAAGTGGACTGTGCTGCAACAATTCAATGCAGGGGGGAATTATTCCACATGCGTTTTATCCATATGCTCATTCCTGAGTACGTGCTGTATTTCATGGCATAAAATCAGCAGCAGTGAAACACAAATGTACCACCAATCTGGAAGCCTCTTGCGTGGCTGGGAGGTGACAGAGGTGGCTGCTCCCAGGATGGCATGAGCATATAGAGCAGATGGGCACTGCCATCTTCCACCTGCCTGACACCCTGCCCTGCACCTGGTGGCAGCTGGGCAATGAGACCTTGTCTGGACCCAGGGTGCTCCTGGCCACAAGGCACAAGCTGGACAAAGATGGGATCCTGATGGGTACTCACTGCCTTGCAGGCTGCATTCTTGCACGTGGTGCCAGCTCTCACCTGGGCAGCCTCCTCACCTATGAGAGCAACACAACTTCATTCAGGACACACACCGCCAACATCTGCCCCCAAATCCTCTCCCAGCACAATGCCAGCTCCCCAGCTGAGCACAGGCCCTCCCAATGTGCCTCCAAGATGCAGCTCTGCGGGTTTGCAGGTAGCTGAACATGCAGCACTCGCTACCCAGCGCTGAGCCTGTCATGCAAAACCCCCACTGAACTTGCCCTGTGCAACCCTGCTGCTGTTCATCAGCTCATCCCTACCTGTGCAACTGTTCTCAAGTGTCTCGTCCTTGGAGGACAGGTTCAGTTTCTCCAGTGCCTGCTCCAGAGACCTGGATACTTTAATTGGCAGCAGTTGTCTTGGCTCATCAGAGCTGGGAAACAGCAGCAGCAAAGACTGAGTGGGTTTCTCTGCAATTTCAGTGTCGGTGCCTCTCCTGAGGACACACCCAGAAGTGACACAGCAGGGCAACAGTGTGAGCTGAGTCTATCTCACCTTGGTCTCTCCCGCAGCATCTTCTCGGCTGATTTTGGTCCTTGGACGATGAACTCCTTCACTGCTTTGGCCTTTGGCTCATCTGAGGTCTTCCCTTGGCTGGAAGGCTCAGGGGGCTTCTCCTTGCTGTGAAATCCCTTTGTGCATCCCTGAGCAGCAGAGACAAATTTGCTGACCACTTTTCCCTCCTCAGCCTGGTGGCTGCTCCCAAACCCTGTGAGTTTCTGTGCTATGGTGGCTCAGTGTCCTGCAGGGATGGGCTCTGACCCTGCACCAGGGGCAAGGTGGTGTGGCAACCTCACCAGGGCCGGACAGGCAGAGTATCCCCCCACATCCCCAAGTCTCTGCTGCCTCCTTCCTCCCCTAGGACTACTCAGACATTCACAGCTGTTCTGTGAATGCTGACACTTCAGGCATTTGTGTTCATCCTACAGGATCCTGATGGAGAATCCTAGCCCCTTCTGCAGGAGCACATGCCCTGATGCACTGCCTTGCTTGGAGGCTTCTTGGAAGCAGATAGCAAATCCCTGGCTGGTAGGGCAGAAAGGACAGCCTTGGCACAGGATAGGGATGGGACAGGACAGGGCAGGGGCCAGGAGGAGAGGATGGAAGAACAGAGGGTGCATTTGTGCTGGCAGGTTGCTCACCTTTATGGAGAGGAACTCAGAGAAATCCGTTGTGCGTTTTTTGCAACAAGACCAGCCCTAGACACCAGGACGTGACAAGCTGGTCAGGTGTGGGCACAAGGTCACTCCCTGCAGCTGCAGCCCCAGCTCCTGCCCCACTCACCTTCAGGGCATCGTGGAAGATGGGGACACCTGTATGATACTGGCAGGAGTCTGAAGAGGGAAAACCAGGCAAAAGCTTTCAGGAGAAGCAATCCTGGCCATGAGCCACCTGTGGCAGCCAGCAGCTCCAGAGCCAGCCCCTGCCATGTGGGCTGCCTGCACTGGGCTTGGCAGCTCGGCTGCAGCACGGCAGCTGAGGCCACACGCTGGGAAAGCAGCACATGTTCCCAGTCCCTCCAGTGCAAGGCACACGAGCCCACTCACCCTCGGCGTTGTGCTCAGGATCAAACCTCTGCCCGCAGCCCTTGTTGTAGCACAGCAATGCCATAGCTCGGGTGTACTCGCAGTGTCCTTCACTCCTTCCACAAGAATCCCATCAGTCTCATCCCGGTCCGAGATCCCTCCTCTGCTTCCCCACAGCTTCCAGCCCAGGCGCCGGGAGGTGGCTTTGCCTATCTTTGGAGGCGGTTGTGGGAGGTGGCTGGTAACCGGAGACCAGGCTAAAGATGGACAGAGCAGCTGATGGAGCTTGGCGCCTGTGTTATCGCCACAGGCATTTCTGTTCTGGCCCTATGCCCAGCGGAGGGAATGGGCACTGCAGGGTGGCCCCACGCCCGGGGTGTGCAGAGGTCCTGTCCCAGTGCCTGCCATCATGCCAGCATCCATCATGAAGGAATCTGCTCCACCTCAGTGCTCACACAAGTGACTCCTCTTGACCAACTGCGCTCAGTTTCTTCAGCGTTTACAGAAGCAGCTGAAAGCTTCCTGAAACTGAAGGGAGAGAATTCCCAGAGTCACAGGCCAAAGCATCTGTCAATCTCAGCACAGTCACCTAAACAGAGGCACCAGCAGACCAAGGCTGTGCATGTGGCCAAGACATCCTTTGATGCAGGGTCTTGTGCAGCCCAGGAGTAATAGAACAGTCAAGGGAAGGCTCTTGGTCAGGCGTGAGAAGTAGGACACAGTGATCATGTGTGTGATTATTATTAGATTTATTGCTAGTACAATATTTAAATATTGCCAATGCAGTATCTAAATAACACCTCTACCATCTATTACAAAATATGGTACATACAGGAGTGGTCCCTCCTGTTGAGTCACAAGTTTTAGTGAGACCCACTTGTTTTCTGAACTTCTCAGAGGAGTCTCAGTGATGTGGCTTAGTCCACTTAGACTCAGATTTTGTCACAGTTTATGTCTAAAGGATTATAACGTTGGCGGGTTTGGCTAGAAACGTACAGATTTACAGTATTTGGCCTTGCAGAATTCACAATTACAAAGCCATAAAGCACCTTTGGATCTACATTAGGATTTTATCTCTGTATTTGACCAGATCTTACTGTTTTTCACTCAGCCCTCCAAAAGTGAGTGTTCTGTCATCTTCTGGCTGGATATACTCTGCAGGTGTCCCTGAGGGGTGCAGGGGTGACAAATACTGCCCAGAAGCTGCCTGTGACCTTGAAAGACCAGTTTGCATGGTTGGCCCAGACTCCAGCAGCATTTTATATCCTTTTTCAGGTCGATGCGCACCACAGTCAATCACAAAGAGCTCAGCTCCTCCATCTCTGGAATCCATTAATCACGCGAGCATTCAGTCAGTTCCTCCTGCAAAACCTGCCTGGTGTTCTCATCTTATCTTAGGATAAGCCACACTGCCCAGCAGAGACTGTGGAAAGGGAGAGGAGATGTGTCTGTGGGAAGGACATGCACACAGACTCAGACCCAAACTATCTTCCCTTGTCATCACACCAGGGATTAAAACTGTTCCCTGAAAGATCATTGTCACCACAGGAATACAAAATGTTACCTGCACCCCCTGTACTCAGGAGGGGTTTGCTCAGACCCCCTGCTCCCCTTCTGGGACCTAAGGGTTTTCCTCTACAAACAGGAAACCTCTTGAGATCAAAGGTTTTACTTAGTTCCTATAAGCATCTAAATCAAATATTTTCTTTTTGCTGTTCCTGTTTGCAGAGACAGCTGTTTCCTGTGTGCTGGCCTGGCCTCCAGGAGCACACAGCACCTGAGGACCATTTCTGTTCAGGAACCGGGGTCAATATAAGTCCTTGGCACTATCAGACAGTACACAGGGCAAGTCCTGCAGAAGATGCTCAGGGAGTCTTCTTGGGAGGGGAACCCACAGGGTCTGCCACGGCTGATGCAACACTAACCCGGTCCTGTGATATTTGTTTAAACTATTTAATCCCCCCATAACAGCCTGAAGAATCTTCTGTCATCCCAATGGGATCTCCAGAGTTCAGAGTTAGGATGAGCTATTGTGGGAATTCTGGAGCTTATGAGGAAGATGACTCCAGATGCATTTCACACTATCCTGCTCTTTCACTTCTAGTTCAGTTCTGCCACCCCTATCTTGAGATGCCCCAGCCAGCAGCAACATCAGGGTTTTCCTTGTCAGCTCCTTAGCAAGGACCCAGCCCTGCTGGAGGAAGTGCTAAGTATCACTGCCACAGCTCTTCATACCTGGGTAGCCTGTGAATAATTCACCCAAAAGCGGGGAGGGAAATGTGAGGGCACTGGGGAACTGTCACACCAACATGAGCCACATGCCTCCAAAGCACTGTACTGCCTCAGGACACAACTGACCCCACAGTCCCAAAGGCGGGTAAAAATTGCTGCAGGCATCCAGAGCCTCTGCTCAGCGAGAAGGATGACTGGGGACCCGGGAAGCAGGGCAGAGGCCTGTGAGGGGGGAATTTGCTGTCCTGGGGGCTGAGCAGAGCTATAGTGTTTCAGATCTCGCTGTTCTTTCCACGAGCTGTCAGCAAGGCTGCAGCTGTCGCTGTCCCTGTGCCTGTGAGAATATGGGGCTCAGGTTACCCTGCACACCTCAGAGGAAATGCCAAGAGGATGATATGGCTGACACACATTGCAGAAATAAACAGCAGGTATCTGGGGGGACCATGGCTGAGGAAACTGTACTCTGTACCTGAGATGGGAATTGAGCTCCAGGCTCCCAGTGACCCAAGCAGCAGCAGCAGAACTGCTCTGTCCCAGCTCCTCCTGCCTCAGCTGCTCCTCTGCAGCACCATGACAAATGTCTACAGGAACCAGGTGGCTTGGAAAACAGAACCTGCTGGGAACATAGCACAGGTGGTGGCAAACTGAAGTGCCCACAGCTCCCAGCCCACGGGAAGGCTCCCCAGGGAGGACAAGGTGAGACAGTGCAGCCTGGGGGCAGAGGCAAGACATCCATCCTGACACAAAGACGAGCTCCAGGGAAGTGCTCAGCTGGTCACCAGCAGATTCAAGGCCCTGGTAGAGCTGCTGCTTTAAAAATTAGGGAAAAGAGACGAGGTTCAGGTGATGGCAAAGCATGTGCTGGACTGCACATCCATCACGCAGCATCTGGTTTGAAGCTGTGGCTGCTGGCAGTCGCACTTGGGCCACAGGGCTGTGGTGCTGAGTCCAGAGCTCCAGGTAAAGCAGAATTCACTGTGAGAAAGAACCAACTGAGCCGGGACAGTCCCGACCAACACCTTTGAAACAGCTTGCAATGAGTGGGCCAGCTGACAATTAAAAATAGAGCCTGTTCAGTTTATGTGCACTTAATTTCATATACAGCAGAACAAAAAGGAAGTAGAAAAAATAGAATAAATTATTCTCAAACCTAGCTTAATGTATTTGCCCTTAAACAATTGGGGTCAGTGTAAAACAGCCCTCCATAGTCCTGGGGAGAACATGCTGGTTGCCTCCAGGGAAAGAAACCCAGCTCACCCCTGACCCTTCAGTCATTCAGCGTGCCCTGTGGAGCCAGGGTAGCAGCAAGGCACTGCCTTTCTAAATCACAGAGTAATTCCTGCATTAAAAAGGCTGGTGAGGAGAAGGGAAATCCCTGACAAACACATCACTGCTATGTATGCAGCAGGCAGGATTAATGTTTTATTTATTTGGGAAATAAAATCTCAGAAGAATATGTGCTGAGTAATTCTACAGCAGTTCTGCCTGGCCACTCATGAGACAGCACTGCTAAGGAGTTATGTACCACCTGCCCAAGAGGTTTGCACTGCTTGTACTCAACAGTTCAGAGAACAGGTTTGAAAAAGACCAGAAAACTCCCAGAAATGGGGGTATGGCCAGTCTTCATCTCTGCTTTCAAGACCACTGTTCTTCTGCACCTTGCATTATTACAGGACTATTGCCCCAATACTCCAGCCTCATTGAACAATGACACGTCCAAACTGGAACCAGATACCCAGCTGATGGGATTTTCTCCCTGTAGTTCAGACAGGGTCTTGCTTCAGAGATAATTGTTTCCTTGGAGCTGAGCTGCTCCTTTAGGAGTTCATTCACCTTGGTGCTCACTCTGAAAACACATGCAATATTCCTCATCAAAAAGTGCACTTTAGTCCTCAACTGGAACCCATCCAAAAAGAAGAGTTCAGTCTACTCCTAAGACTCAATTTTCTTGTTATTAGCTGGCATCCTTAATCAAAATCTGCTGGCTGAAAAACCCTGAACTGGCAGTGAGCATGGGGTTTTAGAAGATTTCCTTTGGAAGGCCCTATTGCCTTAAAGCAAGGTCACTATGAGCCAAGTTAGAGTGGCCAGGCTGTATTGAGGGAAAGTGTCCTAAGAGCAGTGTTGTGCCTGGCTGAGCTCCTTGCCTTTCTCCTCTCTTTTTGCTTACCTCTGGCACTCAGGTGATAACCAAGTACCCAAGTCATGACCAAAATGGAAGTGAGAATGATGGCTCCCCTCAGCAAGACCACAGGAAATCACATCTTCCTTCTTTCAGCCCCCAAAGGTAGCTCACTGGAGTAGTTTAGAACATGCTATCCCTTGTAGCTTTCTATGATAAATTACAGCTGCTAGTGAGAGGCACTGTGCCAGAGAAAAAATGAAATGTTTGTTTACTGCTTTGATATGACAAAATTATCCACATACCAGCTGGATTTTTCAGACTTATCTTTGATTCTTGCAAATGCAGTCACTATTGTTGAAGAGGAAGCTGTGTCAAGCACAAGTTGTAACTTCGGAAGTCCACAAATGATGGGGGTTTAAAGCTAAGAGCAAAACGGTAAGAACCAAATCACTCATCAGTCCTTAGTCTGATATGAACTGATACTGCAGAACTGCATTTTAAACCAACTGATCAAGTATGACAGCAAAAGGCAAGGGTTTATCTTCAGAGTAATCAAAATATTTCAGTCTGCAATTGCATAATAGCCAGCAGTCTGGAAAAGCATGCAGAGGAAAGCAATCCCTTCTGCACAGTGACTGAACCTCAGCACATCACCACACTGCTTGTGCACAGCCCAGCCTCGGGAGCTGCACTCGCTACCGGAAACAGGCAGTGCGAGCACTGACACCAACCCCAAAGTGCTTCAGCAGAGCAAGCAATTGCTCCGGAGTGAGGCAGCCTTGCCTGCTGCTGTGCCCAGCCATAAATGCTTCTGCACTACAATCAGTCTGTCCCTGCCACATGCCTCTGAAAATCTTAGTAATGGTTTGCTTTACAGTTTCCTTACTGGAACTTTAGTCACAGGTTTTCAGTCTCCTCCTTCAAAACAAATTAAGAATAATTACCTCCAGCATTCACACCAGAGTTTAGTTTCCTTCCTTTGCTGTCACTGGATCTTTAATGTAAATCTTTCAGCTGTCAGATGGGCTTTGAGCAGTGCTAAATTCCTCCTTCCCTGTGATTTTACACACTCTTTTCTCCCTGGGAAAGCCAGTAACCAGACCCATCCTTATACTTGAATAGGATTGAGGCAGCAGCAGAGTGATGCTGAACATCTGAGCTCTGCTGTTTCCCCAAGACAGCAATTTCTCCTTTGACTTTCACTAACACACAAGCCAGCTAAGCAATGGGCAGGGGAAGAGAAATAATAACAGACAACTTCACAGTTTCTTCTCCTAGTATTTCACAGTTCAGAATCAAACAATGTACTTAGCAAACAGCCGTGGCACTAGTGAATGCCTTCCAGCCTCATTCCAGACACAAGCCACAAGAACATCCTCTCCACAGGGCAACACAAAACCTGATCAGAATTCTCTCTTGAGATTTTGCAAGTGAGCTGTCCTAGAAAACAAGCCAGGTGAAAAACACCACCAAAAATTTCATACTTCACAATCAACCTGGTAAGATAGCATATCATATCAGCAAAGCCAGCTGCTGATGCTTTCAGACGTGGAAAACAAAGAAAAATAAACAAAGAGCATCAGCTGCAGCTTCTCTTCAATACATCTCATCATCCCATTCCAGGTTAATTAAAAGCCATTGAAAGACAGGGGTAAACCAATCAAAGCTTCCGAGTGATTATATAATCTTTCCCTATTTAAATAGTACATACAGGACGAAATTCTACTTCAAGATTCTTGCTTTGGTAACATTAGGCATCTCAAAATGCTTTCATCTTTCCTAAGATTTCACAATTCTTCAAGGCACCTCCTCATGCTTTTAGGCTGTAACTTTCTGCCTCCTCCCTTTCCCACCTAAATTAATTTCTAAGCTTCCCTCTTCGCAGTCTCAAGTCCAGAGATCCAGTGTGAGAACCCAAGTTACCGAAGGCTCCTGGTCCCTTCAGCACCCTCATGAATAATAAAGATGAAGAATTACTGTTGCCATCAACAGTTACCAGTGAGTCCTCTCCTTCCTATCCCAGCGCAGGAGTTCAGGGCTCTGCAGGAACATCCCAGCCAGAGGCAACTGCAGCACAGGGCAGAGACAGCCAGACAACTCTGTACTCTGCACCTGAGACAGGAACGGAGCTCCAGGCTCCCAGTGACTCACAGACAAGTCTTGCATCTCACCTCTCTGCATCCACAACAGACACATCCTAAGTGTATCAGCAGCTCCCCAAACTTGACGGTCTCATTCCAACACACAAATAAAACTCATTCTGTGACAAGGAAAACTGTTAGAAAATTCTCAGGGGTTGAAACCTCTCTTTACAGAGCTATACAAAAACAACTTTTGTGCCACAATCTGAGGCTCAATTTAATTCAATCCACATGTAGACATTTGTACTAAAAAAACAGAAGAGACAAGACACCAGATAAAAAAGGCTTAAAATCCACTTTAATAATGCATTCCTGTAACATTCCTCAGACAAACTCAAACTTTTAGTGGGACAATTACAGTTTGTGTTCAAACAGTTTACACTAAATGAAAAATCTTGTAGTACTTCTACACAAAAGACAGGCAAGGTTAGGATTATACAAACATTTGTTTCAGTTAAATCTTCAGCATGAGATACAGTATCTTTATCCAATAGATTGTACTTTACTACCAGTAAAAATAAAGAGATACAACACGTTATCAAAAAAATCCATCCAAACAAGAACCTCCCAGCCATTCAGGCTGCACGACTGTCAACTACTTTAAAGAAACAAATGGTCCAGGTAAAAAGAGTAAGTAACAAGTTAGGAGGAAAGAAAAAAAAAAAAGAAGAAAAAGAAACAAACATAAAATCTCCCCCAATTCACTACATGACAGATCATTTGGAGCTATATAAATTTACAAAATCATGGGAGCTGCAAAGTACCCAAATGGTGCCCTAGTTCTCCAGAGACTTCCCTGTGCTCTTAAGCAAGGTACACTACACAAAAAAAATGCCAAGACATACTGAAATTTTATCTAATTTAGTCTCATGATTTCAGCTGCAAATAGGAAACCTGGAATGGTCAAGGCATTAGGGTCCTTGCAAGATTTTACCGTTACGGAACAACCACGGCAGCCTCCCAGAATCCATTTTTCACTCTGAAATTAGGAATGCACCACATGAAATTTTCTAAAACCTTTACCAGTCAGACTGCACTCCCCTTGTCCTAGAGTGGCTTTACCAAAACAGGCCCTAATGAACTATTTTTAAAAGTCCCCCCTCCCCTCCCCACATTGAATCCTGTGTGGCCTGCCAAGATTTCTTTCTTTGGGGTGTGTACAGGGGACCCTGTTAGTATCTGCGACGCTTGTTAGGGCCAAAATCCCCCCCTGGATTTCCTCTGTTGAAAGCAGGCGGGTTCCCTCCCATTGCTCCAAGGCCTTCCATGGCTCCACCCTGGCCGAAGCGGTCTGGAGGTGGTGGTGGAGTCTTGAACGAAGACAAGTGCAGAAGATGCAGGAAGAAAAACAAGGAAGAACAAAGGGCAGTTAAAAGCCATTTGAGTTGATTCAAATTCTATCAGGATTCCACAATTCCAGCTGACCTTGCTACAAACCTTCAGCCCACCAAAAACATCCCCCTGGTCCCAAACCTGGACCGACAGGACCGTTGCAGAACAAAGTCCCTTTCCCCACACCACCTGTAGTCAGACACACTGGGACAGTGTGCACCACCTCACAGATCAGTGCCCTGCCGTGGAGCAGGTGAGCCCTGAATTCACCTTCCCTTTCCTTTCCTGGCTTCATCAGCCCCCTTAATTTCCTTGTGTAGTGCACATTCCCTTAACCTCAGCCGCTTTGCTGTCCCTACCACTTAGGTACAATTGCTTTTAGACAAATAAAATTGTTCTTTATGAAAAAAAAATATCTGTGACATAGCAGACATGACAGAACAAGGAATAGGAGTAGGAAGGTTTGCAGGAAAACTGTTCATTAGACCAGTTCATAAAAACTGCTAAAGGAAGATGAACTTTCAGGACAACTTTACTATGACTGCTGCTGTTTCTGCTGGTGACTGGAAGTGTTGACACTGTGGGAGGACCAATCCTCTGTATGACAGAGGAATGACAGATGCCACAAAAGCCACAGTCTATTGCAAAGCTCTGCAGTAAAGTTCAAAACTAAATCAAATGCAAAAATTTTTAAAAGGCAAACAAATAAGCATAACCTCCACTGATTCTTTGCTCTTTACCTCCTAAGCAAATTAGCTGAATTCATTTTAGCCTGTAAGTGCAGGAGATAGCTGTTTTCAGAACTGGTGATGGACAGAACACTCCTGAAAGCTTGGCTTGATGCCTGCAAGGATCTACTCCCAAAATACTCTCAATTTAACAAAAAGCTTCCCATTAGCTCATTTTAAAATAACCTTATATTATTGTTGAGATCTTTCTAACAAGCATTTTAGCACGAGCTGTCTTGGAAGCAAATTAAGCAGTTATTAGACTTGGCTCAATTTCTTGAAAATTATCAACCAGTATCAAGGCAAGATTAACTTCTGAAGATTTCAGCAGGACTAAAGCAACAGGCCTGGGTAGACAAAGAAGCTTCAACTTTAGCAGCTAATGCTTAACATTGCAAACAACATAATCTGCATTTTAAAGGTGTGCACAAAAAGCAGACGGAGATACACTACCATTCCCATGGCTCCATCAGGTATCATAGCTCCAGGACCAGCAGCAGGAGGTGCAGGAGCGGGGACATTGGTACCACCCATAGCTCCTCTATTGTTCATGCCAATGGTACCTGGAAAAGAAAACTGAGGAATAGTCCTGGCAGACACAGTGACTTGGGTCTGCTCATCACTCCACAGCCACCAAACACTGTCACATGCAGGGACAGAGTCTATTAACCAGCTTTGCACTATTAGGTCGAGATAAACTGATCTTGCTTTACAGTATCTTATGTTTCCTGTTACTAGACCAGGAGATTACTCAGACTGAGTTTCTAAGTAAGAAGTCAATAAAATGAGACCACTGAAAAAAATGTACAGATTTTGTCACAGAGGAAAGGAACATGCACAGGAACAAAGAATATTCTTACCTCCCATACCCATCTGTCCCATTCGCATGTCTGGTGGCTCCCTCTGGAAAGATAGACACTCATTTCAATTGATAATCAGGCTTTTAAAAAATGTAATTATACAAATTCAATGAGTTCTGAGGATTTACTACTGAACAATGTGTAAAAAAGTAATTCCCAGGGCAAATTTCAAAGAAAGACAGGAGCAACCTCGACATAACTGCTGCATGTACAGGTCTTATTTTAAATATCTCATTCTGAAAGATGGTTTTTCACAATTATAATAAAACATCCAGCAGCAAAGTTGCACATGCAGCCTTGCCAAAGATATCTTGATGGAAAGATGTGCTGAGCAGCACTAACACATTAGATAGAATTAGTTTTGCTACTCCCTTAGCATAGCTAAGAAGTTTTTCCTGTTGAAAGGAACGTAAGCTTACATAAAGACACAATACTAGGACGCTTGCATTAAAATACCAGTTACTGAGTTCAATTTCTCTTTTATTAATCAAGCATCAGAAACACATATCACTGATCTCTCTCACCACAACCTTAGGAGCACCTCATCACTTCAGTGAGGGTACTACTTTTTTTCACAGTGGTAACTGAACAGATTTCACTTCGTCTGTAGTCTCAGTGCCACTACTTATCATATGAAGGCAGTATTATTTAGAGGAATCAGGATTTCTGCTGCTGAAGGATAATATTCCCACATTTGGCTCAGTGACACAGTTTTGGCCCTTTGAGTTTGACATATATTTAGCTATTTTGCCTAGGGGCCAAATTTTCACTAGTATGCATTGAACACTTTCCCCCAAGCTGCACCAATGCCTTTATACCAACCCAACAGCACTACAGCTGCCTCCACAACTGAAAGTGGCTGGGACTGGAAACAAATTGCAAGACACTTCTCTATAGAACCAGAGATACTGTTGGTAAGAGGCAGCTTACCACACATGCTACATTGCAAGAAAGTACTTGACCAACTGACTTTTAAGTACAAGCAATTACCATGCCTGCAGCAGTGCCTCAAGTTGGGATCATTTCATCATGACTAAGACAGAGTGCAAGCTAGGGATATAGCCAGTCATATAATCATAACAGGGGTCTGCTGCAGTGCTTCAGGACAGTACACAGTGTTGCTGTTAGAATAAATTTAGTTGGCACACATTTTTGTGAACAGCAAGATAGCTAGTGAGGGTCCTACATGAAGAGCAGTACAACAGAACTGGGGTACTTATAGTTTTCAGGCTAAACTGTGTTAAGATTGAAGGGAGTCAATTAGTTAGGGTAGAATGCACTACAGAAGTACAGTCCTTCAATCCAGTCAAGAATTCACAGAAAGCTGTGCTATGGAAGGGAAAAAAACCAAAACTCTACTGTGAGTGTACAGATGTAATGGAAATGCAGAAGCTCTCATACCGCATCAGCAAAATTCCCCTTAAAGCCTTCCTGCTGGCGTCTCATCATCTCTTCTTGCTGCCTTCTCATTTCCTCCTCACGGCGCCTGCGTTCTTCCTCTTGCCTGTAAGAAAGGTCCAAAGATACTCAGCACAACACACACCAACCACCTGCATCACTGTGTTGCAGTGCTGCCTTGTGGATCTTGATCGAGTTAACAGCACTTTCAGTTTTAAGGAGCTCATTGAAAAAAACAAACCATGAGACACTTGTGTGTGTGTATCTCATGAGGAGCAGCTGAGGGAGCTGGAGGGGCTCAGCCTCAAGAAAAGGAGGCTCAGGGGGGACTTTCTCCCTCGCTACGACTCCCTGACAGGAGGGAGATGTCAGGTGTGAGTCAGTCTCTTCTCCCAGGTAACAAGTGACAGAATGAAAGGAAGCAGCTTCAAGTTGCATCAGGGAAAATTTCTTCTCCAAAAGGGTTACAAAGCACTGGAACAGGCTGCCCAGGAAGTGATGGAGTCACCATCCCTGGAAGGATTTAAAGGATATGTAGATGTGGTTCTCAGGGACATGGTGGGCTTGACAGTGTTAGATTTACAGTTGGACTCACTGACCTTAGAAGTCTTTTCCAACCTAAATTATTCTATGTAAACAGCAGCTCTCAAATGCATGCTGACTACATGCAATATCATGCATCAAACCTGACAGCTCTCAAGCCCCTTCTACAACTCAAGTAGTCTGGTAACCTTCCTGGAGCTTCACAAAATGACCCCAAGACAAGGAAGTGCTACAATGGAGAAAGAAATCTCCAAGACTAAGTTACCCCTCGAATGAAAATATAGATGCTGGAATGGGATTTCCCAATCTGCAGCACTGAAGCCACCAGATCACTGCACAAATTCTGATTTTTCTATCTGTCTCAGTAAAGGAGCTTAACTGCGATGCAGAACTGTGAAAAAGCAAACACTAATCAATGGAACAAATTCCTAACTCTTTCATCTTAAACAAACTGTACACTCTCCCTATAAGCAAAAAGGCCCAAAATAACAGCCACACTTTAAGTAGTAATTGAATTGTCATAGTGAACAATGAGTGGCACTGAAGAGGTCTTTCATTCCACTATGAATTCACAGCATTTCATAACCTGTTCCCTTACCTGAGTTCCAACTGTTTACGTTTTTGTACTTCTTGGTTATGCAATTCCTCCATTCTCCTCAGCTCCTCCTGGCGTCTCATTAAATCTGTATAAGACAACAGTACAAAGCACAATCAAACTCATCTTCCAAGCCACCTCTTATCAATTCCTGAATTAGGACCATAACACACAAGATAATAAGGTAACAGAGCCTCCACCAATACAGTAACATCTCTCCACGTTAGATCCAACAAGTCTCAGTGTCAGGTCCTGCCCTCGGGCCACAACAACCCCCTGCAGCTCCAGGCTGGGGCAGAGGGGCTGGAAAGTGCCTGGTGGGAAAGGCCCTGGGGGTGCTGATCAAGAGAACCTGAACATGAGCCAGAGTGTGCCCAGGTGAGCAAGAAGCCAATGGTGCCTTGTCTGTACCACCCATGGTGTGGCAGTAGAACCAGGGCAGTGACTGTCCCCTGTGCTGGGCACTGGTGAGGCCACACCTCGAATCCTGCGGTCAGTTTTGGCCAGTCATGGCAAAGACATGGAGGGGCTGGAGCGTGTCCAGAGAAGGGAACGGAGCTGGGGAACAGCCTGGAGCACAAGTCTGATGAGGAGCAGCTGAGGGAGCTGGTGGGGCTCAGCCTGGAGAAAAGAAGGCTCAAAGGAGACCTTATTGCTCTACAAGTACCTGAAAGGTGGTTGATGGTTGGACTTGCTGATCTTTTCCACCTAAATGATTCTATTATTCCATTCATTTGCTACTACCATGCTTGGTTACAAGACAAGCAACTACACCACAGCTCACTTGTAGTGGGCTCTAGCCAGTCTACTGAGCCACCCACCCCTGGATGATGCAGGGCCCTGTTCCCACCCTGTGTTTATCTCTGACTGGTACCTTGCCGCATGAGCATAACTTGGTGCTCATGACGAGCTGCTTCCATTTCCATTTCCAGCTTCTCTCGAGCTTCCTTGATGTTGCGATCTACTTGTTCTTGCTGCTGCTTCTCCATTTCTATCAAAGCCTTCCAACGCATGGCGTATTCATATTCAAAGCTGCCAGGCTGCGCAAACCGAGGAGGCTGCTCACGCTCCCTGTCAAACAATGAGGAGCTAGTGAATGCTTCAGGAAAGCAAGGAGGAACCAGGGAAACTACACTTCTGTGGCAAACGCAATAGCAGGCCCTTTAAACAGTTAGCTATGCCTGAGACAACAGTTTGCTCCTCAGGAATCATTCCTGCATGGAAACTGTCCTCCTCCATAACAAGCAATGACACTGCTCTCATAGGACACCAAGAGATTCTGGGTAAAGAGATTTAGAAATACTCTTGAAAGCAACAGCCTTTGCTCCTGCTGCCCATCTTATGGACAGATCCACTCCAAAAACAAACACTGCCCAAATGTGCATGTTCATTTCACCAATATCTGCAGTCCCAGCACCTGGAGCACATTACTATTCCTAATACTAATTCCTAATAATAATTCTCCCAGCTCCTGAAGCTCTCATCTTCCTCACTTGAAAAAATGCACGTGCTTACATGATTTGCTAATGCCAACTGCTCAGATCATAAAATTCCTACTTATACTGGGAAGCCTTTTAAGACTGTGGTCTTATACCTGGATAGCTCTACAATCTCCTAATGCTAGTCTCATAATTCCTTAAATTTCTATTGTGGGTTGAAGTGTTTCCTACATAGACTTTCTGTAATACTTCCCAGGGAATCTCATGCTATCTGTTATCTCAAATTGACCTAATTTTTTATTCCAACAACTGAAATGGACTTATACAAAATACGTGAAGGCTGTTAGACTTATCTAGCAGTGTGGATTCAAACCCACTGTTTCCTTTCAGCCAATCACAGTAAGACAGCAGTGTATGCAATTCTCTTTCCCAAGGCAAGTCACATTTATGGAAAAAAAAGGAGGACTTAATGAGCACTGATGGGCCACCCTTCTAACACTGAGGCACTAGTCCACAGGCACTCTCATCTGTTGCATGCCAGGCACGTACTTGTGATATTGCTGGTTTTTGATGACTAGTTTCTCTGGTAGTCCCTCTTCATCATCATACTGATCCATGGGCTCCACAGTGACAGGCCGAGGGAATCTGTAGAGGAAAGATGAGGTGCTTTCAAGAAAATTCAAGAATAAGATTGCAATTTTGGAAAACGTGTACTAAGTCTGAACTTACACTGCTTTTAGCACTGATCAAAGAAACTCAGAGCAGTTGGGGATCTCAACCAAAGTGAAACCAGAAATCACTCTGAACTTTTTTTTCTAGAACAGGATTGGAACCGTTAATTGAAATCTTTGTTTAATCCAAACCAAAATTGTACTGAAAGAAGAATATCTGCAGTTACTGGTTCAAATTAACAGCTTAACTGGAATCTGACATGCTCCAGGAGAACCTACTCAGCATGAAGTCTAGTCTCTAGAGCTGCACAAGTCCATCTGTGCCGCTTTATGGCTGTCTAAAGCAAAGACTACCTACACCACTCCTCACTGGAAGTTGCAGGCTGTACTATCCAGTCATACTCTCCTGGTGAGACCAGCACGTGTCACTGTTGCCGAGCAACAGTGCTCTCCACAAGTGTCCACTGGGCCCTTGTCTGAATTCCCACACCCCTAGAAACCACTGGTGTACCTCAGAACAGACACTACAGATGTGTGCTTCTGCATGCAGAAGAAAGTATTGATCTGGTCTCTGAATTCACTCCCCACCACAGCACTGACACTGCTCATCCTCAGCACAAAGCAGCACCCCAGCTTCCCATGAGCTCCTCAGCCCCATGTGCCAGAGCTGGGGAAACGGAAAAGAGATGATCCTGTTGTGCCAAGTGGCAATGGGTACCCAGACTCTAGCACAAAAGCCGGATATGAGAGGCTAAAATCTTTCCTCAGCTGAAGATTCATAATACAGCTTTTCACTTTGATGTGACATATTCCATTATTAATAGTCTTTTTTTCCAACATGAACCGATTTCAAACAGTTTATCTAGCTTTAAAGTTCTATCTAGTCTTGAACTGAGACAATCCAGAACAAATTTAATCAAAACCCAACCATAACCAGAAATAAATAACAGACCTGCAGATATCAGAACCTAATGTACTGATAGCTAAGAAGAGATTGAATGTTAACCTCAGCTATACATTAGTAGTGGTTAGTTTTGCATGATCACTTTTAAAAATCTGTTTTTGTGGTTCTTTCAGGATACAGACTTCTGAATCAGCAGAAGTTCCCTAACAGTAATCCTCCTGTAGAGCACTACTGGTTATCCCCAGAGAGTCTCAGGGAGAAAAACAGGTATTAAAAAAGAAATTTTAAAAATCTGCTTTTTTAAACACGAACATGCTTGTGTACAGCTGTGCTACTCCAGATCCCTAAGAAGTGAGAAGCACAAAACTTAAAAAATTACTTTAAAAATGAGCATTATAGCCCTATTTCAGGAAGCGTTCTAGTAAAAAATTCTAGGCGCATAATACAAAATACACAGTAATTTTTATTTTCAAAAGATCAGAAATGGCTCCCTCTTAAAAGAGCAACGAACTGCTCTGTGGAAAGCAACTAGAATTGGTCATTTGCTTGAGTAAGTCCACATAACTGTGAAAGAACATGCTTTTCTGCCTTATTACATTCTAGCACAGGCAAAACAGTTTATAATGGTGAAAACTCCACACAATCCAATCTATCTGAGCACTTTCTCCAACAGATCCCATGCCCACAGTGGCATTCCACCCCAGTAGTGCATGCTGCCAAGTGGAATCCCATCCCAAGACTCTCCCCTTTAGCGACCCAGAATGTACAATTACCACACTTGAGTTTTGTTTCCAAACAAATTGTATGGATGGTCTCTGAAACAGCTCCTGCTTAAAGACTGCTTTAATTGTTCTAAGGTTGTTTTATGGAGTTTATTGGGAAGTTTTATGCACTTACTCCACTAGCAGTTTCCCAAAAGGTTTTCAGACCTGAGCTTCAGCACAGACTGTTTCTTATTGAAACAAGCTAAATAAGGCTCTCCTCAGGCCAATCCCCTACCACCTTGTGCCCCATCTGTCTCACTGTGGTGTTAAGAAACAGTGTTCACCAGCCAATGCCACCCAACCTGCACATGCCAGTAAAGCACCTCTCACCACCCACACTTACGTAGTCAGCAGGAAAGACCCATCACTACATCTATCCAGGGCTTTCCTAGCAGCAGGCTTCCCTGAGAACTCCACAATGCCTTTCCCAGAGGATCGTCCTCTGTCATCCACAATAACCACAGCCCTTTCCACCTGGCCAAACACTGAGAAGGCTTCCTCCAGGAGCTCATTGGACACAAACTGAGGCAGGTTCCTGACTGTCAGCGACGCACTGTGGCAAGCAAAACGCACTCTGAGCTGCTTCCCACGGAGAGGCATGTTGTCTAGTTCCACCTTGGCAATCTCTGCCAGAGTGCGAGTTTCCTGGAGACAAAAACAGTCATTAAAACTCCCAGTGTGGCACAAAATTAGTCGGTCACAAAACACAAGCTTGTTTCTCCATAACAAGTACTTCAGAGAGACACAAGTGATTCTCCCACAGCATGCTAAGAAGTGTGTCAAAAAAACCACAGCTATTCCTTGTCATCAGTGACACTGAATAGGCAGAGTTTGGGGGCAGGGAGGGTGAGAAACATACAACAAATATATAACTTTAGTCCAACAGCCAGTACAAACTACAAAAACAATGATATTATCATTATCACACATAATTTAAGGCTACAAAGCACCTTTTAATTTTAAATAAACACATAAACAAAAAATCAAGATTCAACTATCCACCAAGTGTGATAAGGAAATGCTGATTGGATAACAATCCATGAAAGACCTTTTATGCCAGTTTTACACCTTTCCACTCATTTAAGTCACAACCAAGCAGCTGCACTACAGGAAAGTGCTCCAGACTTTGGTGTGGGAACCTCATGCTCCGTCGACTCACCTCCGGGCTTTTGGAAAGGTGGTGCATGAGCCAGTGAAATCTGAGAACCACTAACCTATGGTGGTAGCTACCTCCATTCTAGACACAGTTCAATGTTATCATCTAGAGATCCCCTACACCTCAAGAGCATTAATCACTCCAGGATTACTGAGTGACACACTATGTCCACAGAAATTCCATATTCACACTCTTACAGAAAACAGAAGTTCACTTTGTTTGCAATAGCATCATGTTCACATGGGTTTTTTTCTGCTTTCTGCCTGGTGATTTCAGAATAACTTTATCAGATATCTCATAACTCCTGCCACAAGCTGCCTAAATTCACATTTCTTTTTGTAACAAGCTCCAGAAAAACCACTTGGAGGCTAATCCCATATTCCAGGTTACTAAAATCATCAGCAGGCTTAATTAGCAAGGTATCTGAACAGCTACTACTTTCAAATAACAATAGTGCTCCAGTGTGAGCCATCACCGCAAAAACATCCCAAAGGCAGCAAGTCACTCACCAGCCTGATAAAACCAAAGCCTTTGTCCTTGTGTATGAAGACTTCCCCTGCCTTGCCATACTTCTCAAATAACTTTCTCATCTCTTCTTCTGTAATATCTGGGGGCAGATTCCCCACAAACAGGCGGCTTCTTTGGGTAAAGGTCTTTTCACCGGGTTTCCGGAAATTCTTCAGGTCAATAGTCAGGCCTTCATCTGAGGGGAATAAGGTACACAGCTGCTCTACAGTTGGGGGGATAAATTTTATTAGGTTTCATCACAGTGACCACAGAGACATAGGACAATACAGGTAACACCACCCGTTCAATTCGGTCTTACACCTCTCCCAGCCATCTCTCCAGCAACAAGGGGGTTTTATTTCAGAATGGCATCTAGTTTTTTTTAAAGGAAATTGAACCCCAGTGCTTGAACCTCAGTGCTTATAATCTAACAAAACTGACAGTCTAGAACTGGAGAACACAACACACTGCAGCTTGAAATAACATGAGATATTCACTCAGACTTTTTGAGATCTGGTCCAGATAACTGGCCCACAAAAAAAATCAACTGTAGTCACAATAGAGGATTTTGCTATTATAACACAAATAATTACAGAAGAGCCATAGTTTGGCCAGAAAACAGATTTTTACTCAAAAATACCCAAACCAACTCCAGATATCTAGAAAAATATGAAAACAAGAGGAAACTTTGTCCAGACAGATAACATTTCAGATAGCTGTCATTTTATGAGATGAGTTCCAGAGTATGAGGTTCCAAGCTGAAGAGAAGGCTGGAATGGTGAAAAAGTGGGGAACAAAACCCCAACACAAAACCGCAAAACAAAACCACCCCAAAAACCAGCTAGATAGGTGAGACCTCAGAAAAATTACATGACTAATTACAAAAAAATTTCTATTCAGTGAATTATCCTATAAAGGATTATCAAAGTTGCAAAAGACCTCCAAGATCAAGTCTAAGGTTCAAATGTTTTCTGAGATATTCAACAGAAATAAACACAAATAGGAACATTCTCAAACCCCCACATGCATATATAATCTGTAACCCTTAATTCAGCAGGAGTCCAGCATGATCCTGAAAGCTCTGTTATGTGCCTGACACATGGGGAGTTTTAGCATCAATTTATCTTCCTGTGTCCTGTTTTCTTAAACACACACGGAATGCCACACAGGACTACAAGGCACAGAAAGCAATTCCTTTGCTTTGCAGAGGACACAGCTCATGGCCTTATGAAACAATCTATGAATATGAGCGGTCTGATTTAGGCTACAAAGCAGGGCACTAACTGGGAAAGACTATCCATGCAAAGACAATGCACTGCAAGGACAACCCCTTCATTAGAGTAAGCACACCCCGTGGCTAACACTAAACAACCAGACTGATAGCGTAAAGAAGAGGAGTAACTTATCTACTTCACACAACAAGGGTGAGTAAGTGAAATATTTTGCCTTGTGAGCTTGTTCACAGCATTACCACAAGTATTTGGGGATCAATTGCAAGGCCTGTGGATACAACAGGAGGTACTTGGAACAGAGTTACACAGCTACCATTGTTCTGCCTAAGGAGATCCATGCAGAGGAGTGAGATACAGTCACTCACTACAAGCTGATCCCTGTGGGAATTCCCCAGTACAGCTGTGTTGTTATTGTTTTCAACCTGACTGGAAATTACTGCTCTACCACCCTTGTCTGTTATTGTGTGGGAACTGATAAAGAGCTTCTTCGACATGACCACCTAATAATATGCAGGATTTTTACTAGCCCAGTATCTTTGACTCAAAAAACCCACTCAGAGGAATCACACAAAGTGCACAGGTGACCTCTACACGTTTTTGTTTCGAGCACACATAGTGCCCAAACTTAAACGCCGCCCCCCCCCCCCAATCTAACAAAACTAAAGCACTTCCCGCCCACCCCCCCAAAAATGCTAACGGCAAGGCATCGCCACCATACTTCTGAACTATCAAGTTAGATCAGTTCAGGCCCCTGGAGCCATTGACGCGTCCCGTCCCAGCTCACAAGCAACCCCTCCCTCTGCATCCCAAGGAGCAGAGCGCTAGTCCCCACTGACCAAGAAAACCCGGAAACGCGCTGGAGCAGAACGGCTTTCATCAATGTCAACCGGCACTTGAATGCCGAAATACTAAATTAAGCTGGATATCTCTTGGTTCCTCATATATAAAAAAACCCAGCAATCTTAACGGGTGCCTGCGGATCGCTATAACAACGTTCCCGCTACAACACAATCTTTACAGAAAACAAACTTATCTCTCTAGTAACCTATTAATTGCTCCAGCAATCAACTTACTTAAGTTTCTAGCGTCTTAAGGAAATCTGTGTTGAGAAGCCATCTGTTATGGCCGGGAAAAAACAGACAACGAAAACCAGACCTTATTAAATATCTGCAAACACTGTTAAAAACGCAAGGACTTAAAAATTCCAAGTGGTCTTTTCCCTAGATTCTAAGATGAAAAAGGAACCTCTGTTATCACTGCTCAGTTTGAGGAACACAAGAAACTTACGAACAAACGCCCCGGGAGTCGCGTGTATCTTTGAGCGGACCGAGTAAAACCAAAAGAAAACCCATAAACACAACCCAGGCGCGATTCAAACCACGGTTTCCAATAAGGAAAAAAAAAAAGATATAGCAGGAGATGCTGCAGCCTGCTTGAGGATCCAAGGATTTATTGTTCTAACTTGAAAAACCGGGTTCCTTTTGTTCCCGACGAGACCTGTTGCACCCCCGCGGGCCGCAGCTAACCCGAGGTTTCCCGCTGCACCGAAGCAGTCGCTCAGTGCCTACCCAGAGCGGGGCCGGGCGGGCCCCCACGGCGGGCCCGGGACTCACTCTGGCTGTTGGCCTGCTGCCCGTTCGCGGGGATGGACGGCGGCGGGTGCTGCTGGTGCTGCTTGCGCGGCGCGTGGTTCTGCTTGTCCATGTTGAATCCCTTGTTGCCCTGCATCTTCCCCACCTAAAGGCAACATACGCAGAGTCGGACGCGGCCCGGAGCTCGGCCCCGGGTGGCTCCCGCCGGCCCCGCGTGCAGGGGCGGGGCG